>JACXGM010020012.1:0-11853 GCA_016801145.1 Umbra pygmaea | reverse complement strand
ATAACAAAAACGCCTCTCTGTCTGTGACATTCCTCTCTGTCTGTGCCCTTCCTCTCTGTCTTGCCCTTCCTCTATGTCTGTGTCCTTCTTCTCTGTCTGTGACCTTCCTCTCTGTCTGTGCCCTTCCTCTCTGTCTTGCCCTTCCTCTATGTCTGTGTCCTTCTTCTCTGTCTGTGACCTTCCTCTCTGTCTGTGACCTTTCTCTTAGTCTGTGCCCTTCCGCTTTCTCCTCCTACAAGCCTGTCTCTATAGCTCGTGTTTCTGACTGTTCTGTCATTAAATAAATAACCTCCCAAAAACAACAAGAAAGAAGTTCTTTGTCAGCCTTTACCCAAAACACCCTGCAAAGAAACCAACCACATTGTATCCTGCTCACATTAATCATTTACTCTGTTCAAAAATGGTTAAATAAATAGGGTTGAGGGTGTCATTGAGTGTAAACACACGCACGCACGCACACACACACACACACACACACTGCAAACAGTGATGCCTTTTCTCCTAATTGCCTTCTTGTCTGTCTGTTTGGTCCTACTGAACCGTGACTCCATATGTAATGGTTTAAGAGGATGATTGGATACACACATACAAAACGCACAAACACAAAAGAAGATTCCGTCTCCTCTACCCTGGACAGACGATAGATTGTAAAGACAGAGACAGTTCATCACACAAGACTACTTCACAGCCCCCTGTGGGATGTTTAGCACCTGTGTGTCAGGTGGAGGTCTGCAGGGTTTCAACGCTCTTTAGTCTTTTACTCCCTTTGTCTTGCTTTTTGTTGTCTTTTTCTCTCTGTGACTCTTATATACTGAAAAACCTCAAGCGATGACCACACTCTGCAGTACATCCTCTGCCCGGCTCATCGTTAAAAACATTACTTGATAGACATGAATGCTGCCTGATCTACAGGCATTTGCAAAACCAAATGAAAGCCTATTGAAAGGGCTGTAACCATAGTGTTGCCTGATGTTATGTAATGTCTAAAAGCAAATGAACTGTCACAACACTAAACCTCAGAGTATTTCAACAGGACATTCTAGATGG
This sequence comes from Umbra pygmaea, assembly GCA_016801145.1. Taxonomy (NCBI): domain Eukaryota; kingdom Metazoa; phylum Chordata; class Actinopteri; order Esociformes; family Umbridae; genus Umbra; species Umbra pygmaea. The sequence continues at coordinate 10,806 of JACXGM010020012.1, read as the reverse complement.
GGATCAATTATTTTCTTCAACCACCAAGTCATTCATTTGACCTGAATGGTATGGTATGTAAGCAAAGGAGAATAATCTGTTGCAAAAACCACCAAATTAATGAACTGAAGGTTCATCATTTTACCTTTTTGGGGATGAAAAGAATATCTATTCTTTTTTTCAGGAGCAACGCAACCAGTTGTCACTCTGGAAATCATAATTGTAAACTATTCATGAACTTGTTTACTTTACATTTCTGAAATCACAAAAACATCCAGAGCACACAAGATAAGATGCCAATATCAAATGTCATATTGAATTGAGCCAAGTAAACCGAAAGGGCAAGATGCAACATACACTGTAATGTAAACTCTGCAATATTAAAGGTATAAAGAAAACGATGCAACATTTCAACACATTTCTTACATTAAACCCATTTTGTGATGGGTGGATGAAATCGAATACCCTGGAAATCCAGAGTTCTCGCGAGAGCACAATTTGAATTTGCTCAGCAAGTTACTCTGTCACCGAGTAATTCTGCTCATTAACTATGCCCTTGTATCCGAGCTGCACCAATCAAATCGGTGTATCTGATATAGGCGTGCCAGAGGCTTGTTAAACAGATGACGACACGACAGCTCTGCGACCTCGAAGTCATTAGTAAACATTGTAAGATCGCTATGGATTAACACCAGTTGTTTAAAACGACTTGGGCCACTAATGAACGAGTTAGACTTGGCTTTTTGTCTAAAAGAGGAAAAAAAGACAGGGCTCGAATCGTTCCTTTTTTATAAAAGGACGTTTTTGCTGTTTTGCGACCTGATATGGCAAGAGTTTTATCTACCAGTTAGCTCCGCCATAGGGTTAGTGAAAACCCACTGGTGATTGGTCGTAGTGTTATCCAATTGCGTACAGTGAGATTTTCAAATGCGCGCTTAGTGCCGCCCCTCGAGTTGAGTCATTTACATTACTCGAACCCAGACCCTTAATCGTTCAGGATTCGGGTCTGGATTTTTCCAGGCTAGAAATCTAACAAATTTCATACAATTCTACACATTATCCAACCGGGCAGAGTGAACATTGAATACTTCATAACTAATATACTGTATCTAATGTACTTATCTAATGTAGCAGTGACATTTTTACATTCAGTTTTAAAGCTAATGTCATTTGCTGAGCTGGTCTACCTTTAACTATTAGCCATCCCTGTGGCTTGTGGAGAATGACCCAGAGCTGCCGCTCTGTACCAGCTGAACCTCACCACACACACACGCACACACACACCCAGTGCCAACCCCACAGCTGTCATACTCTCATTGGACTGCCAATTACCCATAATTACTGCTGGCATCGTCAGCTTCCATTCAGTTGTTTTAACAAAGACCACTAAGCATTGGTCATTTTGATTGGGGAAGCAGCTTCCTTTTGTTCTCAGTGTTCTAGAAGGAAGGGAAGTCATACCCATTTGCATCAGAATTACGAAGTCAATCCTGAGAGCTGTGTTAGCAATAGAGCTGCTATGCTGGACTAATGATAATGGGAAAAACTAGTTTTAGTCCAAGTGTAAGTCTGTGGTGATCAGGTTGGGGATCTTAGCTAAACATCTAAACATCTGCACATACACAAACAATGAAATGTTCCTGATTTAACTGTCATTTGTCATTCAGGACGTTTACATTACAGCTACTTAAGCATGTTTTATAGTCTTTCTGCTCAAGTCTGCTGTTAGTACCAGAAATGTCTGTCTGCATGGTTCTGATAGTACCAGGACTCACTGTGTGCATGGTTCTGTTAATACCAGAACTGTCTGTCTGCATGGTTCTGATGGTACCAGGACTGTTTGTCTGCATGGTTCTGTTAATACCAGGACTGTCTGTCTGCATGGTTTTGATAGTACCAGGACTGTCTGCATCTGCCTGATATTATTATTACTGTCTGTCTGCAACTCAAAAAGAAAATCCCCACACTCTGTAGTTGTGACTACAGCCCATGCAGTGTTCCTGTTTCTCCATGCATCAGATACCAAGGACATGGCCTGGTGGTGTTGGTTCTGTACCATCAGGACAGTTGAATCATGTTGGAAAAAGGGTGGACAATCTGGCATTGTCAGTGCATCTGAGGGCAGAGAGAGAAAGTGGGATACAAGCAGCCAACACAAGGCTGGGAATTCTGTCAGAATGTGCTCATGTAACAGTAATGAAAAACATCCAGACTGACATTTGGCCAGGGCTCCAGGCCCCCGATCAAACGCAGCGCACTGCATGGAGAACGCGCTGCCATTTAGTCAGTGAAGATCAGGAAGTATTTAGGAAGTACAAAATGTGAAGCTACCTGGCAAATAAAAACATGAAATATGGATGTGGAAGTCTTTCCTCTGCATAACCTTTTGCAAAACCCAATGTCGGCTTTCGCTGGCATTTGTTCATGTCAGAAAAGACACCACGCCTAAACATTGAACACTGCTCCAACCCAAATGTATGAATCTAGAGACCGTGGAGAGTCCTCAGCTCATTTGGTCAGTCTGAAGAGGCTTTTTATGATCTGTTTACGTTGCAGAGCAGAGCGAGCAGCCATTTTGTCCCTTCCTCCTCCTCCTGCATTCGTATAATGATGGTGCGAGCTTAGCGAACCATCCCCCCAATCCAGGCAGCGCTGTCCTCACCTGCAGCCATAACTTTGTCACGTCATAAAAACCTCTTGCTAAAAGGAGAGCAAACACTTGTTGAGGCACCACGGCCCCAACGGCACCTTGTTTCAGTAGTACACTATACAGGGAATAAGGTGCACATTAGGGTCTACCCTTGTTAACTTTTCTTTCACCATGTCTCTTGCTCTTGGCTGTTGCCTGCACACAGTAAACCACACCGAATAAGGATGTCTTTGTACAGGCTTTCTGTATGTATTCTGGGGGCCTCTTTTCAGTGATTACACAATGCAAATATGATTTTCATGGACATTGTAGACAGGGGAAAAACCTTTCATCTCTTGCTTTGCTTTTGGTTGCCCTCTTACAGAGTAGCTAGGGATGGGCTGAGATGGAGGCAGTGCCCTCAAGTCTCCCCAGACCGTAAATCTAAATCTGGGCTGAGAGGAAGCAATTGCGGGGCCACAGAGCTGTTAGGGCTGTTCACCTACCACCATCATGCTTTCCACTCTTCTACTATCTTTCCTATCTTCGTCACACTCACATGAATTTAACAATACATGTGCATGTGTACCCACACAAACGTTTGATGTAAATGCTCTTTTACAACACACATGACCCATTGTGGAGTTTTAACAAACACACATGCTGATATCTGTTTTCTATTAATCTTTCTCATGTTATCGTCAGTGTTAAGTGTTCTTTCGAGCTGTTGGCTAGTTAATGCTACAGGTTTTGTGGCGAAGAAACGTTGGTAGAGTTGAAAATAGGTTGGAAAAACATTGAACTTTAGAGTTCTATTTTGCAGAAGGAAACTTCAATGAGAAAGTGTTTTCATCCACTACATCATCACTCAATGCTTTATGTCAGTTTAGAGGAAACACCCCACCGGTGGGTAAATGGCCATATTTTCATAATGCACATTTTTTTATGCTAGCATGAAAATATGTCACCAATTGGATGGAAACTTGGCTAGAGAGAAAACGAGATGGAAGGAAAGAGAGGACAAATGGACAGACTGGAAAAGGAGAGTGTGGGAAGAAGCGAGAGGCGAAATTGAGAAACAGCGTTTCCCTGCATGCATTTGGCTCCGTCTGGTTAGGGACATTATTAAACCAGTAGCAGTGTGGGCAGAAACTTTAATTGAAAAATCCCAACCTCCCTGAAAACACTGTAATTAAGTTAACGCCTTGCACTACCTATCGACTTCTCGTGTTATTTTCTAAATCATTTTTCCACCACAATTTTCAGTAACATCCTTAAAGTGTAAAGCGGCTTAAATTAAGGGCCGTGGTTCTTTCTGCCTGGTGCAATCTGTTTCTTATTTAGGGGCATAAATATCGAAAGAGGTAAAGAAAAGAGAAAAAGAAAGAAAGCGCTGCTAACTGCTGCTACCACTAAGAAACAGCTAACTGTTTCCATGTGCCAGCATGTACATGCTCAGGTGTCTTTCCTCCGCTGTTTTTCCGTCCGCGTCCTGCTGATTCTACCCGTCACTAAACAGACTATAAAGAACGCGCATGTAAGAAGGGAGGGACTAAACAAGGTGCAAGTGCCTGGCTCGGCCAATCGGCAGACAGCGGGTCATTGGTCCCTACCTGGCCTGCTCTCTGACTGGCTGATCGGTGTTCAACAGATGTTCCTTCTTTAATGATTTTTTCAACCATTAAGTTAATAGTTGTTTATGGCTGTGAAACAGTGGAATGTGTGTGTGTGTGTGTGTGTGTATGTGTTGGGGGGGCGGTTACACATGGAGTGACGGTGGAAGAAGAGGGGGATTAGGAAAGGGAGGGGCCAAACCCCCTGGGCCTTTGGGCAACTGTGACTGGAGCAACTAGGAGACAATCAGGCTCATGTTTCTAGGACCACATGGAGGCTGAGTCCACACACACACACACTCAATCACACTTGGGTAGACATTAATGGACACACATAGATGCAGACATAATAGACTTCATTGCATACAGACACACACACACAGACACACAAAAACACACACACACACATACACACACAGCACATAGAGTTAGAATAGTCCCACATTATTAATTATGGAACACAAAATCCAGAGAAGTGGTGACGGATCTGGGCATTGGAACATACTGAAAGGAATATACTGTAAGGCCGCTCAGACCCGGCGTGCCTGCACGTGCGTGAGTATGCACGTGTGTGAGTATGCACGTGTGTGTGCTTATGCGTGCAAGAGTATGAGAGCATGTGTGTGCCTCTGTATGTAGCATTATTACAAATAGAAGACCAGTCATTTCTGTGTTGTACTTTTAACCAGAACTTTTTGTTGGGCAAAAAAAATTTGTCATTAGGACAAGGGCTCCCAAACGGTTTGCATAAAAATACACTAAATGAATGTATTCAACCACTGGTATTTGTTATAAATGTTTACATTCTTACTTTAAATAATATTTGATGAAAGTAAGACTTGAAATCGATGAAGATCCTGAAATCCTTGGAAAGTTGGCTTACAGTTACCTTACAATCTTGTCAGTTACAGTGGAATGTATTGTCAGTTACCGTGGAATGTCTTGTCAGTTACCATGCAATGTCTTGTCAGTTGCCATGTAATGTCTTGTCAGTTACCATGTAATGTCTTGTCAGTTACCATGTAATGTATTGTCAGTTACCATGTAATGTATTGTCAGTTGCCATGTAATGTCTTGTCAGTTACCATGTAATGTCTTGTCAGTTACCATGTAATATATTGTCAGTTACCATGTAATGTATTGTCAGTTACCATGCAATGCCTTGTCAGTTGCCATGTAATGTCTTGTCAGTTACCATGTAATGTCTTGTCAGTTACCATGTAATGTATTGTCAGTTAGCATGTAATGTATTGTCAGTTACCATGTAATGTATTGTCAAGGACTGAATAACAAATTCAGTTACTGATCAGATTGTCTCGTGAAGAGGTTATTTTCATCTTCTGCCCCCCCCCCCCCCGGTTGGGAGACTGCATTTGGACATCCCTGGAGTATTATCGAATGGTCACCTAAGTTGTTGTGTCAAGTGTCTAGGTCCAGATGAGGTTTCTGTCACATGATGGTCGTCATGTATTAATGTTAAGAGAAAATTCTCAGAAAATCGGAGGGATAATGTCTCATCCAAACTATTAAAAGGATTTGAAGAGAAAATATCCTGAGAGCATATTTAAATCACATTAAGCATTTAACAGAAGAACCTCAAACATCTAAACAGAGGACTCAGCATGCAACCCAGTTGTCTGGGAAATTAATCTCTCTCACACACACACACACACACAAAGACACACACACACACACACACACACATAGGGAATAATTTTTAATGCTGGACCCCTGCGAATCATCCACCCCTGCGAATCATTCTCACTGGGACTGGTTGAGCACCCTGAGGGTGGCGCCTACTGGGGCTGAATGAGAGCCAGGTGTCCTTAGTCCTTAGAGTGGTGAACAGTTCAGGGGACCATGGCTGGCTATGGCTAACAATGCTAACACAAACCTTCTGTTCAAGGCAAATAAAAACTTGCCCCTTACAAAATGAATGATGCTATCCGATAGGTAGTCTCTGGTGCTGCACTCTGGAGCACGTCACGGCAGTGTGTGTTTGTGTGGGTGAGTGAGTTAGTGTGTGTTTCTGAGATAAAAGGAAATATAAATTATAGTACAGTAGGACAGCTGAAAACCAACCATATCCAGAACACTCTAGAAACTGTTACCACATCTCTTCATTTTGAGCGTTGCCACGTTAACAATTCCAAAATAAGATTGTGAATCTCTTGTCTCATCAAGACAAGTCAATGTATGAAGATCTGGGCCTTTCTGCCCCAATGGAAATCGCATAAAGGTGGAGAAAAACAGAGGCTCACACACGTTGTGTCTTAATTTGTTTGTTTGTTGATCCTCCTGCTTGTTTTGTACACAGACCCAGTGAAGGCAGGGCTAGCGTCTTAACAGGCGTGTGGTAGGTTCATTAGAGGGGACTGCAGAAGCTGCGTGTCTGCGTTGTGGGTGGGTGGGTGGGTGGGTGGGTGCAAAGGTATGTTATGGTTTCTCATTATGAGGCCTCAAAGGGATAAAGCAAATCATTCTGCTCTGTAGATTCTCTACTCCATCTACACAAGGAGAAACCCTAAAACATACTCCATCTACACAAGGAGAAACCCTAAAACATATTCCATGAGCTTGTTTGTTAGGAATGAGGAACAATATGGCATCAAGTTCATAAGTGACTGATGTGACTTGAAAGACTCAGTTGAATGTAGAATGCTACTACTTTCTATCTGATTAACGTATCATCGATTATAAACTTGTTCACTTATCCCACATCATCAGTCTTGTTCTCTACTTTTACAAAAATCCTCCAGTTAGACTTCTTTGCAGTGGCACTCTGCCTAGTGCTGTTTTTATGACCCAACCCCAAACATGTACTTCTTATTCAGGGAGTAGGGTGCCATTTTGGATGTGAGCCTAAATGTTGATTCATCAAGCTGCGGCGTCCATCAACAGGAAATTAGCTCCAGCCTTCCAACTAATGTGAAACGGCTTCACTGCTCCTCTGCATGCCATAATACTAACTGTTGTCCCCATTTACACTGTCAGAAACCAAGATAAAAACATAGCAACACCATAATGACTGGCTGTGACCAAAGAACATGAAGTCATCAAGCAGGCGCTAACAGACCACTGAAAGGTGATGTTATGGTTTGTTCATATCCAGAAACATTGCTAAGAGGAAATAAAAACCAGAGACATAGTAACTGGTTTTGACTGGAATTTCATCTTTGAATAGAATTTGTGAATGCGAAGATCAGAAGTTAGCACCATTTGTAGAGCGTTAGAGAGATGTAGTTGAGCATTGTGTTTGGGTATGCATTCCAACGGAAGTTCTAAGTGCACGTTGCTCTTTAGCCAGCAGCATAGCGCCCTATATTCCACCGCAGGTTTGCTTCTAAAGGTAAGAAGGGTTGTTCCTGGTTAGTCCCTGGATGGGAGACCAATGCTGCTGGAAGTGGAGTCAGAGAGCCAGTACGGGGCAATCTTCCCTCTGGTGTAAAGGTCATTCCGAGTGCCCCAGGGCAGTGATGTGGACAACTGCTCTGTGTAGGGTGGCGTCTTTCAGTTTGGATGTTAAATGGGTGTCCAGACTCTCTGTGGTCACTAAAGATCCCATGACACTATTCTTAGGAGTAGGGGTGTTAACCCTGGTGTCCTGGACACATTTCCAATCTGGCCCTCAATTGGCTCATTCATTCCCTCTTCTCACCGGGCTATTGCTGCAAATGAGAAAATGTTCTCAGTCAATGTGCCTGGTAAAATAAAGGTAAACTAAACTTACTAACTTAGAGAACAGCTCTATTTGTCTTATTGCCAAAGTTGGCGTAGCGATCGAAGCTCCCAACTCTAGAGCACACATGTCCCCATGTCTGTGTTCCTACCATCATTCTACATACATGTACAGGCCCCTTAGCCTCTGCTTCCTAAACGTATGTAAATAAAAATAATAAATAAATAATACCCCTCAAAAAAATGTATACAGTGAGCACCATAATTCATTGGACAGTGATAATGTTTTGGTTATCTAGTTTCTGTACTCTAGCACTTTGAGTTTGAAAGGATACAATGACAATGAGGTTTAAGTTCAGAATTTCCGTTGAATTTAAATTGAGGGTTTATTCATATCAGATGAACCATGTAAAAATGACAACACCTTTTGTTACTTGATCTCCACAGCACCATAAAACACTGGACAGTATGTGGAAAAAATTATAATTGTTAATATTTGGTTGTATATCCTTTGCATGCGATGACTGCTTTATGTCTACGACATCACCAGATGCTGGTTATCTTCCCTGGTGATGCTCTGCCAGGCCTGTACTGCAGCCATCTTCGGTCCCTGCTTGTTTCATGGACTTATTGCCTTCCGTCTCCTCTTCAGCATGTACAGGCCTGTCATGTGCCAAACCAAGAGGAAGTGGCCCTTACTAACATGATCACTAGGATAAAATCCTAGATCCTCTAGGAGCCCGCTTGATGGTAATGTTTGCAACCAATGGCCATGACTAAGGCTTCTCTCAACTTCCTGCTGACCTCTAGAAACTTTGATTGGATCTGCTGAAAGGAAATGCGCTTCGAGATAAAAACAGAGATGGTAAGACAGACAAACAAATAGACGCTGTATCCATACAGTCCCTCCATCTCATTGAGCCCAGGTGCCTCTAAACCAGTCCTTGACATGAACAACAGCAGCCGCATCTCGTTCTTTATGCTGTTGAAGATTTACCTCCTGGTAATTAAACAAAACAAATAGCTAGCAGAAACCATTAGCAGTTCCTTGTTGTATTAGTAAATCAGCTACATGTGTTTCTGCTTTGTCTCTTTAGAGGGGAGGATGGCACTTTAAAAGGAAGTCTAATAGACACAGTCTGGACTGCATAAATCTCTTGCATTAAATAGCAGCTCCCTATTTTTTGTGTGCCAAGCAGACTGTATGGTTGTAGTGAATGTTGGATCTTTGTATCTGAGGTTTCCTGGGTGCATTCCAAATGGCACCATATTCCACACTGAGCCCTATAGGCTCAAAGGGAGAGTCCTATAGGGAATAGGATGTAATTTGGGACTCAGTTGTCTCTCTTTGTGTTTCCAAGGATTCAAAACCAACAATTAATTTATGGCTACCATAGAGGGTCAAATTGTTCCTCCAGGGGAAAAAGAGTCAGGATGAAATTTTGGTTGGAGGTTATTTCTTTGAGGGGGAGATGGTGGGAGAGAATGTGGCCAGGTCCCAAGTAGAGGTGGATTAGGTTGCATGTGTTTGTATGTGTGCAGGTGTTGGCCCATACTTGGCTGTTGTTGGAAAGCGTGCGTGTGGTTGTTGGGGGTGATATGCTCTGGTTGGCCTGGGGTAATAGAACCTCAGTGAAACCTTTAGGGCTTCAACACTATACATAACCACTTCCTGATTCAGAGACCATGTATTCTGGATGAATAATGAATAGTGACACCTTAGTTTTATCTGTGTTTTTTTGGGTAGTGTTTGTACATCCAGAATACTATTTTTATTGAAAGTAGGAAATGACGGACAGACAGTCGGCTGAGCCGGGGCTCAAACCCCTGTCTCCAGGGGGCATTTGTGGTCTGGAGTCGGGAGCCTAGACTGCTACCCCAAACTCCAGCACGATAGTAACACATTTTACACACCAGTTGTCACTTACCGCCATGTCAGGTGTCCTCACCCTCTCATTGGATGTGTGTCCCAAGTTAGGGAATAATGTGCTATTTGGGAGAAGCCTAAATGAACCTAGATGCATGCATGTCAGGAGAATTAAGTTTATCTACAGGGTCCCCTATTGACATCATATTCATTCTAAAGTTTGCAGATGACTCTGTGACTGTGCATTTCTTCAACTGAATGGAACAAAAACTAAGGACATTAGTATTGATTTTAGGCACAAGCCTTCAACCCCCGAGAGCACTATCATCAAGGGACAGATGGTAGACTCTGTGGATAACTACAAGTTTATTGATGATTACCTAAATTTTAAATTTAACACTGAGTTGCTTTGTAAGAAGCGTCAGCAACGTTTGTTCTGCCTCCAGAAGTTATCTCAATTTCATGTTGACAAGACTCATGATCTTATTTTACAGAGGTTATATCGAGTCCGTTTTTTTACTTTTTCTTTAATCTGTCGGTACCGGAACCTCAGCATTCAGGAAAAAAATGCACTATCCAAGATAGTGAAAGTGATCTTGGGGGTACAGCAGAGTATGCCATTCGATCTGTTCAACAGACAAGGAGGACGGCTGAAGTCATCCTGTCTGACAGTGCCCACTCCCTATAATCTGAATTTCAGATTTTGCCGTCTGGCTCCAGGTTCAACTTCCCAATGTTTAAAAGCAACAGGTACAAGCTTTCCTTCATCCCCACAGCCATTTCACTTCTAAACTCAGGCCAGAGGAGGAGGTAGTAAGTCCTTGCCCATCTGGCAAGGGTGTAGTTGTCACGATGGCCTGGATGGCCTGGGCTGTCGTGACCAGGACATGAGGGTGATGGACTAAATGTTTTATGTATGTGTTACTGTAGGTCTATTGTATATGTTTTATGTGTGCGCCGACCTCTGGGCACTGGGAGGCGGTAGGCGCTTGGATACTCATCACGCATGAATGGGGCTCTCCCACACCTGCGCTTGATGA
>JACXGM010020011.1:0-18056 GCA_016801145.1 Umbra pygmaea | reverse complement strand
CATAATTTTTTTATTATTTCACATAGTAGATGGTTTGCATAAGTAATTGAATGACTATTTTCACTTAAACCCTAACCATTGGTCCTAAACTTGCGCAAAATAACGTCAACAAAAGATGCATTTTCATTTTCGTGTAGCGGTCTAAGCTCTCGACTCTGGAGAACGCATCTCCTTTGCGACGGGGGGGGGGTTTGAGCCCCGGCTTGCCCGACTGTCTGTGCTCTTCCTCTCTGTCTCCCCCTACCTGTCTCCCTGGCTTCTGCTTCCTGCTGTTCTGTCAAATACAAATTAATAAAGAAACACCCCCCCAAATAAAAAAGAGATGCATGTTCATGTGGATTTGGTTATCGCCTTGCTAATGTGTGTGTTCTTTACAGAGATGGTAACAGCCAGAAAACTCATTGTGCATCAGGCTGAAGCTTATGGGGACATCTTAATTTCCCCTGGACCTAACTATGAGGGAAATATGAGTCTGTAACACAAAACTTCAGACTGTACGTTTCATAGTATATCTAGCAAACACACAATTAAGCATGAACCAATGGAGTGTGGACTTTTATAAACTTCCAATAGATGTCAACAAGTTCGAAATCTGTTGCTAATCTTCGAGTTATGGGTTACATTTTTTAAACTTTTAATGCATATTTAGCATTTTGATCATTATATTATTATGTGAGTGTTATTACTGGAGAAACTATTTTATATTCAATTTTAAATGATATATAATGCTTAACACATTTTGTATTGGCTTTTCATTCAAATGTGTATATAGACAGTTTTTTACCCTTTAGCCTGTGCTAACAACACCAAAAGTGGCTTGATACTTGTTGGTTTCTGTAAATAAAAATATCCCAACATTTTTGTGTTTGTGTCTGAGAGAGCCCAGTCAAAACCTTTGCCCTCATTGATGTTTACTATGTAAGGTGAGTTCTGTGTTTGTCACGGCTCAGGTCGTGGCAGAGGGTCAAATCAGTGGCCTTGTTTGACTGATCTGTTAAAGGTGCTGCTTAACCCAGAAATTCAGATGACATCATCATTAACCAATAGATCGCTCGTTCAACCATTCACAGCTGTTGGTTGTTTCTTTCATCAGTCCGGTATTTAAGTCTTTGTTCTATGGTTTGAGACACATTGTTATGTGTAAGTTGTGTTCTGCAATGTGTGATACTACAACTCATTTGACTCCACAAAGTCCTTTTACTTTATGAAGTGTTTTTGCATGTTAAATCTTTCATTTTCTGTACTTTGCTTAATCCACCGTTTTACTCCTGCGTCAACAACCGTCATCATCTTGGTTCTGTCTAGCCAGGCACTGGATCTGGCCCAGGCCCTCTTGACGGCAGGGAGCTTGGATGTAGACCGCTATGGGGGCCCTAGTGGCTGGAGTTGCATGGTTCAGCCAGTTCAGTTCCAGCCCGGGCCTCCAGTTCACCACCAGTCCCACTAGCCAGGAGGGCTAACCTGCTAGCAGCTTCCCAGCCACCTGTCCCGCTTCCCAGGAAGGCAAACCTGCTAGCGCCTCTCCTACACCTGCTCCTGCAAACCCTCCCATCACTGCCGCAGCGATTACAGGCCCTGCCTTGGTGGTCTGGGCTGCAGCCCTCTACGCCAATGCCTGTGGCCACGCCCAACAATGCCAGTGGCTTCTGCGGCATTGCCAGTGCCGGAGGCCCGGCCCACCATGCCAGTGCCCCCTCCCATTGAGTTATTCATCAGATTGTTGTTCAACTAGTAGCCAATGCCTGTAATATGTGAACAAAGATATAACACCAAGCCTGAACCTGACTACGTGTTCTCCTGACCCCCAGAACGAGGCATCTCCAAATGGGCATAGCACTGCCTGGGATTTGGGATAGACAATTCAAATCATCTACCTTGACAGGTTACTCCAGCGACTCCTTGTGTGCAGATCGGGCCACCTGTAAATTCAATCATGAAAGTATAGTTGGTGAGCGTAATTATCCCATACATAATCTGATTGAAGGCTTCCTTGTTGGATGAACAGTGCAAAAAGAATCCGTGGCTCAGCCACATGTGGTTGGATGGACCATGTGCGCACCCTTTGCCATCCGCATCTGTCCAAGGAATTGCGAAAGCAGGGTCAGTGGGAATTAACAATCATAGCTCCTCGCTCTGTCCAGGCACTCCATAATTGTGTAGGTCTTTTGTGGTACTGGCCATACATCATAATGTAGCTAGCCTAGTAACTGCCTACAGTGGGCTCCAAAATTACTGGCACTCCTGACTGGCAACACACAAATAATACTGTAAAAAGTATAAACAATATATTTATAGAGAAACTCAAAATACCAACATGTGAGAAATACTGTACTTCATTAATCTGTCAATGGAACCAACCAAAAACATTTTGATCAAATTAAAAATGAATATCGTCCAAATCAAGGTTTCACAATCAATGGGACCCTTAAACTTGGTATTATTTAATTACAATAACCTTTATCTAAATCTTAAGGAAATATAGTAAGCTAAATGCAACAGTTACAAGGCTCATTAATATAACTGCCGCATCATTTGATTTTATTGGAATGCCCTGTGAGCCAGCCTGTGTTGATTTAATGTCAACTATTAAAGACATCATATTAAAACACACCAAAAAAAGGGTCAAGAAATCAAATAAACAATCTACCCTGGTTCAACACAAATCTCTGGGAATTAATGAAAAAAAGGGATGCTTCTCTAAAAAAGTTTTTAAAATCAAAATTATGCACTGATCATCTGATTTTTAAAAGTTTAAGAAATAAAGTCACACAATAACTTAGAAAGGCTAGAGCAAATTTCTTCCTCAATGTTATTAGTGAGGCAAAAGGAAACCCTAAAAAGCTATGGGTGAGCATTGACAAAATACTTGGAAGGGAAAAATTAGCAAATAAGACATTTAAAACTCATGGTGGATGGCTGTGTCCAGGATGATGACCAGATTATTGGGGAATGTTTTAATGAGTATTTTATAAACTCCGTACGAAAATTGAGTCTAAGTTTTTAAAAAACTCAACTCACACAAGTTTTAACCTGTGATGATTCTGCTTTTAAGTTTTCCCCAATTAACTCAGAGAAAGTGTAAAAGGTAATTTCACTTCTATCAAATAGCAAAGCATAAATATTGTTATGTATGCTGATGACACTGTTTTATATACCCATGGGAGAAGTGCAACAGACGTGGCCAAGAAATCTTCAAATGTCATGAGTAAGATTAGTGACTGGTTACATGACTCGTGTCTCACATTAAATACTGAAAAAACTGTAACCATGTTTTTTACAAACAGGTCTAAACTTAAAACCTATCCTGAAATTCTAGTAAATGGCCAATATATAAAACATGAAGACATTTAAATATCTGGGGGTGACTTTAGATTCAACATTAAGCTTTAAATGTCACGTCAAAAAAATTTGCAATAAACTGAAATTTAATTTAACAAATTTTAGATACATAAGAAACTCCCTCACCACTGAGGCATCTAGTACATACTTAAATGCAATGATTATCCCCCAACTTCTATACTGCATTACAATCTGGTCCCAGGCATCTAAAACTGTCATAAAACCCTTAGAATCTTTATATAAAAACTGCCTCAAGATCCATGACAAAAAAACACGTAATTATCATCATTGTCATATACTTGCCAAATATGAACTATTTAGTTTTGAAAATCTAATAAAACACTCAAATGTGTCTTTACTACATAAAATCATGTACAGTGATACTGCTCCACCTCTGAAAAGGTTTGTAACACTCTGCTCTGAAATAACATCACGAACTACTCGAAGTGTTACAAGGGGGGAGTGTAGTATCCCACAATATAAACCCAATTTGGGAGTTCCTCCTTCTCATGTGTGGCCATGAGGCAGTGGAATGCCCTTCCAACAAAATATATCTTATGTACAAATTCGAAGACATTTATAAGCCAAACAAAAAATTGGTTGTTGAGTGAGCAAGTCTGCACACATCTGTGAGATGCGCGCGCGCGCACACACACACACACACACACACACACACACACACACACACACACACACACACACGCGCACACACGCGCACACACGCGCACACATATGCACACATATGCACACATGCACACATATACAGTATCTGTGTTGTGTTTATTCATGTATGTTTAAGTGTCTAGAGTTGGATTGCACCTAAAAGTGCCTATCTGCTGTTTCTGTCTGAGTGTGTGTGCAGGGTAGGGGGGAGATAGTAAATGGTCAAACCGGTGCCCCGTTTCAGTTTCTGATACATTACCCATCTTTCTTACTATGGTCACCATGTCATTTATAGTCCTTTTAATATTGTTAGTTTTATGATTATTATACCTGCCCAGGGACTACAGGTGGAAATTAGCATTGTCGCTATAACCTGGCCCAAGACATCTTTTCTTGTACTACAAGTTTAATGTCTATTTGTGCATTGTCCCTGTTTCAAATAAATACATTTCCATTTCCATTCCATTTAGTCAAAACTAGATCTGACTATAATTAGAATGGTGTATTCCGTTAAACCAGTGTGTTGCTTAGATGAATGATGATGGCCTATAAGTCATTTCTTTGTGGTTGCAACCCTGGCACTGTAAGCACACGACTTCGATGTGTCGTACTGGCAACAAACGGCTCAAGAAGCTGACGACGATACGTCACTCCCTCCGCTTGAGAATCTGTATCATTTGGCTGGTGAAATATTAACCAAACAACTGGTCAGTGTCTCAGAGTGGCTGCAAGAAAACTGTTTAACTTTAAATTAGAATAAAACAGTTTCTGTGTTTTTCACTAAAGAACAAAGAGCTGAATGGATTTAATATCAAAATTGACCAAAAGGAAATTAAGGAAGTAAGTGAATTTAAATATCTAGGTGTCATTGTAGACTAAACTTAAGTTTAATGGCCATATTAGGAAAAGCTCTAAGACTGTTAAGACAAACTGTTTCCGTATGATAAGATCATGTATATATATATATCTCTTAAAGCAGCTCAAATGTTTATGCATACTATGATATTTTCACATATGACCTATTGTGCAATAATTTGGAGTCAGGGTTCTCATCAGCTGTTAAACCAGTAATGTCATTATACAAACAAACTTTAAAAGTAATTGATCAGAAACCAATGAAATGGCATCATTGTCAAATTGTTCAGAATTAAGATTTGTTAAGTTTTGACAATTTTATAAAGTTTTCATTTATAAAAACAGTATTTAAGTGTATATTTGGCCTTGCTCCTGATGTAATCTGTCAGCTGATAGAAAAATACAGGAGGGATGGGGTAAAGACTAAAGGGGCAGTAAGTGGGAATTGTAGAGTTCGGGGATGCAGAACTGCTGTGGGTCATCAGAGTTTCCCTGTTAAATAAATAAACAAAATAAAAATCTTTCATAAAGATACTCAGAGAAAGCCAATGGCGACTCCCAGAATGGTGATGCCATTTGCAGTCGAGAAACGATTTGTCAGTAGGCGGTGGTTTTATTCAGGTTGATCTGTTACCTCGGCTTTAACCTGCACCGGAAAAGGTTAGCTTCACAGTATAATTTACCATCACGATGTAACACAGTAATTGGTGAAGCCCCATCATGGGCACCCCAAGCCTGCTTTGTAGTGAGAGCACATCAATCTAGGAAAGGCTACAAAACCATCTCCAAAAGTTGAGCTCCATCTGTCCACTGTGAGACAAACTCAGCCTAGAAGTGGACGCCCTTCCGAAATATCCCCCAGGCATAATGCGTCAATTTTGGGTGCATAGCGTGACCAATTGTTTATTCTCGTGGTCTAATCCCTGCAATTACGGTTTCGAAAAAAGGTTGGTACCGGTGGAAAATGAAATTTATTCAGTTATGAGAAGAATACATTGTCAGTGTGAACTGACAGAGAGCAAAGTATGAATGAAAATAGAGACATATTACCAAAGAATTACAATACAAAAAATACATCGGCATTAGTCGTCAAAAAAACACGAACAAAAAAAGGCATACCAACCTTGAGAGGGGAGGGGAAAAAGAAAACAGGAGGGGAAAAGGGAGATACTTCCTACATTCTATCGTGGATGCAGGTGTACCATTACATAAGGTAAGAAGTGTAATCCTTACAACAGACTTCATACTATGAGATAGGTGAGGAGGTGGATGGAGGTAGAGAGCGCATGGTCCTCCAGACATCTTCAGAGCAGGCAGGAGGCCGGTCCAGTGGTGGCATCTTACAACAACCTTCCCCGGCACTCCGTCGAGCCACAACAACATAGCAGCTCCTTGCCCTCGACACTGCCTACCTCGTAGTTGTAGTCCCAGGTCAGCTCTGTCCCTGCCCGAATACGCCTGCGCACATGCACACACAGGTGTTAATAACAAAAACAAGCACAATATGTGGCCAGCTGTTAAGATGTGGATAAATACATCTAGGTAACCATGCCTCAGCAACAACACTCACTTGCTGGCGAAGAAGGCCACCCAGGGAAAGCGCAGGTCATGTGTGTCTACAAACACATTCTGGACAAATAGGTTGGGACTGCAGCTGTGCTGTAAACGGGAGAGAGGGAAGACAATGCGTCATTAGCTGTTCCCAAACTAAGGGTCGGGATACCATGTGGGGTCGTCTGGTATGAAAATGGGTTTGCAGGAGTATTTCCTGTCATGTGACCATGCCTCCTGACTTTGTGAAGCTCTGACACAACAACAAGCACTTGAATGTTCTGCAACTGACTGTCACAGCCCAAAGTGCAGAAGTAAAACCTTGCCAGTTGGGTTGTGCGTTCCTATCGTATGGTTGAGGTAGCGAGGACGTTCACTCACGTTGAGGTAGCGCCCCAGGTTGCCCTCCAGCTTGGCGTCAATGATGTAACAGGACTCCTCGCCGTCAAAGAACTGACGTGTGTTTTTAGGTCCATTGTCCACCCCATCACCACCCTTGCCCTGCCCTCCGCCCTGCCCCCCATGGGCCCCGCCATGCCCCGTGCCATGCGCCCCCCCAGCTGCCAGGCCCCCACTCTTCACCATGAGGCTGTGGGAGCCCTTCAAGGCAATCCCACGCGTCGACTTCACAGCCACCTGCCTCTTCACCGCACCTGAGGAGGCAAGAGGGGGGTAGATAGTTCAGGGCAATGCACTATAGAGAGAGGTCTGGCAGTATGTGATGACCTGTATTAATCCTCCTCACCCTGGGTGCGTTTCTCTCTCTCCTTGTTGTCGTCAGATCCAGAGCTGATGGTCTGGACGTCGTCGCTGTCTGAAAGAGTCATCACATCCTGTTTCTTCACTCCCTCCGTCTTCACCGACTGTCCGCTATGAGCGCAAACACACCAGTCAACCTTACAGACTCAGTCAACATATCTAACACTACTCATGTATGACATGGCCAAACCAGGGCTAAACCTCAGGAAAAACAAGGCCAGGGTTACGTGTTACTCCATTTACCTACCTTTTAGAGTCACCTTGCTCCTAAAACAAAGAACACAAGGTGGGACATTAAGCAATCAGTTAACAGACACACTAATTACATGGGTATCCTTCAGAACACTAAAAGCAGCAAGCAAGAGGTTAAGGCAGATTGATTCATCCCCATGTCACATTTTATTTTCTATAGCACAGTGATTTATTACACGCATAGCTTATCTTAATTGATCTTCTGTGGGAATTTAACCCACAACCGTGGCGCAGCAAGCACCATGCTCTTCAAACTAACCTATAGTTGTAGTCAAATGTTCTGAAAATGACAATTATTGGTCTCCACAAAGTTTGCTTCTTCATTATTTTTGTCAGTAGTTTTGGTATACTGAAGTATAGTTACTAGCCTTCCATAAGTGTCAAAGTCTTTATTGACAATTACATGAAGTTTATGTAAAGTTAATATTTGCAGTGTTGACCCTTCTTTTTCAAGACCTCTGCAATCTGCCCTGGCATGCTGTCAATTAACTTCTGGGCCTCATCCTGACTGATGGCAGCCCATTCTTGCATAATGAATGCTTGGAGTTTGTCAGAATTTGTGGGTTTTTGTTTGTCCACCTGCCTTTGTCCACCTGGGATTAAGGTCTGGGGAGTTTCCTGGCCATGGACCCAAAATGTTGATGTTGTGTTCCCCGAGCCACCTACGTATTTTTCACTTTTGACTTAGACAAGCTGCTCCATCATGCTGGAAAAGGCATTGGTCATCACCAAACTGTTCTTGGATGGTTGGGAGAAGTGGCTTACTGAGGACGTGTTGGTACCATTCTATATTCATGGCTGTGTACTTATACAAAATTGTGAGTGAGCCCACTCCCTTGGCTGAAAAGCAACCCCACACATGAATGGTCTCAGGATGCTTTACTGTTGGCATAAATGTTTGATTTGGGTGCAATCTTACTAGCAGCAATATCCTTGCCTGTGAAGCCCTTTTTGTGCAAAGCAATGATGACGATGACACGTGTTTCCTTGCAGGTAACCATGGTTGACAGAGGAAGAACAATGATTTCAAGCACCGCCCTCATTTTAAACCTTCCAGTCTGTTATTCTAACTCAATCAGCATGACAGAGTGATCTCCAGCCTTGACCTCATCAACACCGTCAGCTGTGTTAACGAGACAATCACTGACCTGATGGCAGCTGGTCCTTTTTTGGCATGGCTGAAATGCGGTGAAAATGTTTTTGGGGACTAAGTTCATTTTCATGGCAAAGAGAGACTTTGCAATTCATTGCAATTCACCTGATCAATCTCCATGATATTCTGGAGTATACTTAAATTGGCATCAACAACACTGAGGCAGCACTTTGTGAAAATTAGTATTTGTGACATTCTCAAAACCTTTGACCACAACTGTACACAGGATCTCTAAGTTCTCCTCAGGGACCCCCAGCCAGTCCTTGTTTAGTCCTCGATTAGTGTGCTAGCTCAGGGCTACAGCTAAACTGTGGACCATCCCCACAGAGATGTTTTAACCCGTGGTTTTAGTATGCCATGAAAATCTGTGTAATTTGTCTTTAACCACTTTACTAAGAGCTTAATAAGCCCCGCCTACCTCTCTCATCCCCTTTGCAGTCTCACCTTTTTCTCGATCTTCAGTCCCTCCATCTTCACGGTGGCCTGGGAGGTCGAGGGTTGATTGGTGAGCCAAGACACTACCTTACTCTTCCCACTCTCTTCTGGCATAGGGGGTGGCTTCCTTTCCTCCGGCCCCCCCGCTGACACGCTCATTGCATCCTTACTGTCCTGGCTCCCTGGATGGGGGAGGGAAAGGTGCATGGGCATGTCCAGTCAGAGAAGTCGGACCGAACAGTATTAGCTGGCAACAAGAAATGAGCGGTGGAGGCGAGGCTTGAGCTAGTCATCCTATATGATGTGTGCATCTAACTTTTCAGAATCCAAAAATGTACATTTTCAAATCGTAAATTGAATTTCATGAAGATTCTGCACACGTACAAATCAAATGCTGTGTGATTGGTAAGGAGTACTTTCGAACAGTGACGATGTCTCAACACATTTTCTGAAGCACCATCGCTGTTTTGGTTCCGTTCATGCTGATCGCTCAAATCCAGAACAACACATGGAAGGAACGCACTCTCCACAGCTGTTCCTTGATCGAGGTCACGTGTTCTCACTATAGGACCAGCCTCACATCCTAGGAATTAGGCTAGACTAATTCAAGAGCTAAATTCAAACCCCAGAAGCCCAATGATAAGTCAGTGCACTAACACTGCACCATTCAGGGACATAAACTGTTCAATTTATGTTCTGTTTATGTTCTTAAACAATTACATTATATTAGGGTCTTCCATGACAGGACCCTTTAGCTGCAAATTGTAAACATCTTATTACGGAACCAGCTAGACATTGTATACTTTAATTACTATGAGACACATGCGGATGAGGTGCCAGTGATGACTACCCTGGTGTGGACGTGCGTCTAACAGAACAAAGCACAGGCACACACACACCTTCCTTCACCCCCTTGGCCTGCCGGCGCGTCGTGTAGCTCCTCCACACAGAGCTAGAGCTGTAGTACGGGTCCTTCACAAACGTGTCATCTGAACTGTCATCGTTGGACTCTTCGTCCCGCTCCTCTTCGTCACTATCCTTAGAGGAGTCTCCTCCGCCACCGCCCCGCGCTGTAAAGAGACGAGGACGTAAAACCAACTAAGGCTGTCATTTCATCCTGGATAAACAGTAGAATAATTTCTAAAAAGGGCACTTGTTAGGCTCTCTCCCAAAGTAAAAAGCTAGTCTATACTATTAATACCGTGACCCCTCACCTTTGCCAGCAGGATTGGATGCATTGGTTTTCTGAGGGGGTTTGAGAGAAACCTTGTTCTGCAGCGAGGAAGAGGGGGGGTTCTTCAGCCGGGAGATGTCCACTCCGCTGCCGTCGCTGTCTGAGCAGTGAGCTTCACTCTCATAACCCTCCTTGAAGTTCTCCACACTCTCAATGTGGTCCAGGTTAGCAAAGTACTCATCTCCCATCTCCAGGCCCTCTTTATCAGCAAAGTCATCAGTCAGGATCTTACCTGAGACAGCCAGGGGAGAAGGATTTAGACAAGCCATAAGGTAACAGTGGTGTCCTTAATTCTGTAGCTATTTATGTGTCTTCACCATATAAAGCATCCGTTTGCTCATTATATAACCTGGATGTTTTGCACAGCTCTTAGCCATGGTTCCACAGTGGTTCAAAGCCATGGCACCTCCTTCAACGAGCCATTTGGTAACATACCTGCATAAATGCAGACAAAGGATCCTTTGGCCACATCGTCCAGACAACGGATACCCCAGCCTTTGTTCTGTGTCTTGAAAAGCTGCAGCCTGACCTGGAGACCGTGCTGCACCAGGCGATTAGTACACATCTGACTGCAGCACTTACAGCGCTTGTTACACTCATAGATCCTGAGACAGAGAGGACCAGACATTAGCATGGGGGGTGTGTGTGTGTGTGTGTGTGTGTTTGTGTGTATAAAACACAACGTGTGTGTGCACGCATGTCTCACCCAGTCGGCATACACTCTTCCAGTCTCTTGTGTGTGTAGCCAGCGCTGTAATTTATCTGTGCACCAGGTGTACACGCTGTGGCTTGCAGGGTTAACTGGTGACACGAACATTTGGACCTGAAGAACACACAGTTTATTTTAATTGAATGAATGTAAAGTAGCCATGTAGGAGCCACTGGGACGTCACATGAAGGTGGGTTGTCCAGGTACTGACTTGTCTCTGCAGCCGTCGGTACAGTCACAGCCTACCAGGAACTCTGGGCTGGTGTTGATGAACACGCCATCTTCAGGGATACGCTCCTTACCTGGCAACAGAGGCACCGGTCACTAATGTCTTCAGCCATTTTTCACCATACAACTTCCCTAGTCAACAATCATTTCAACATTGGTCAACAGTATCTAGATCAGGGGTGGGCAAACTACGGCCCGCAGGTTCTTTGAGGACCGAGAGGCATTTAAAAGAATGATTAAAAACCCTTCAGTCAATTGACACTTGAGAGGCTCAAAGCGACATCTCCCAAAGCGTACATTTTAGAAACAAATGATTGGCATCGTTGGAAAGAGGGGGATCCGCTGCAAATGAGGGGTTGTTCGTCCATGTGGATTAATGACAGCTAGAGATATCGCATCTCAAATTTGGGTACTTTTTACAAACTTTATTATGTTGGCTGATGATGGCTGGGTTTTAAAAACATATATGCAAATAGTACAAATATGTATGCTACTGTACATATAGTGTTTTATTTATTTAGGTCCCTCAGACTTTGTCAAACTGGTTCTCAAGACCTGGTTCATGAAATTATGGATTTTACAGTGATGTTGATCATGGTTTACATGTATTTAAAAACTACATCGAAATGACATCATTCATGAAAATCAGTCACAAACGTTTGGGTTTCACTTATTCTTCTAGCAAATACTCTTCTGAATACAAAACTATAAGTATGACCCTTTTAGAAGTCAAAATATCAAAGCAGTGCCAGGCAGATTTCAACCCCCATAGAACTTCAAGCATCTTTATATTTGAAAAATTATTTTTGACTCATTAATTTCTATACGCGCTGTTGTCTTCATTCACAGGTGTCTGCGAGTATGCTGAATAAACTTGAAACAAACTGTAGCGATTACATTCTGAGAAGTCAAACAAGGAAATGGTGTTACAAAACATTTATTTTCGGCAGGATACACACAACTGTGTAGGGGTGGGGGTAATTTAACGAAATAACATTTCCTGTTTTTCACGCTTCACTTGGTTTCCAAAGCTCAATGTGGCCCTCAAGCAAAAAGGTTTGCCAAACCCGGATCTAGATACTGCTGATTAACCAAAACTAAATGTACCTACAGCACTATAGGCTATCTACCCCCCCCCCACTTACTGTATGCTACGTTGGGGGGTGGCGTGACGTCGATCTCGTTGACGCAGGATAGGGGGATGTCCTCACGGCCGTTGGTGATGTCCCGGATGTAGTAGTAGGGCTTCTGGGGTTGGAAGCGCCGGTCGACCAGGACGTAGGGGTCCAAGCAGAACATTTCCAGGAAGATGAAGTCACAGCGAGTCTGGAACAGGTACCGTTGGATCTCTGCCATGCTGCGTAGGCACAGTCCACACGGGGACTTGTAGATCACATGGAATGACATCTGCAGAAAGTGGCGATCATGGAACGCAAAGATCGCAAACGTCAACCTCCCCTGAAATTACCAATCTTCCTGAAAGTTGAATACTTGTGGCTGGCTAAGCCATTCTTGCCACCCTACCTTGCGTTTGACTCTCCGCCGCCCCGTCATCCGTCTGAACTCATACAGCAGAGGGGTGAGCAGGGGGTTGCGTCCGCGGTGCACGTCCGGCCTGAGGGGGCGGATGCGGTTCAGACAGGCAGGCTGGCAGGTATGGGGCAGGTAGAAGATACGGTCTGTCGGGGCGCGGTAGGACGGCTCGTTGGGGATTCGGTCATTACTGAAGGTGTACGGGACCACTGCTGGTGCAGGGGCAATGGGAGGGGCTTGGGGAGGAGGGTGTACAGGCTGCTGGGATGGGGGATTGGACGAGGCTGTCTGGGTGTTGCCGGTCTGGGCACCAAACATTCTGGAAAGGAGGGAGGAGAGTAAAGAGACGAGGGGCATGTTAATGTACAAGCCCAACACAGAAAACATTGGGACAGTATGGAAAATAAAAGTCATTTGAAAATTCAATTCATCTTGTACTACAGTGGGTTCCAAAATGACTGGCACCCCTGACTGGCAATGCACACACAATACTGTAAACAATAAACAATACAATTATAGAGAAACTAAAAATAACAACATGTGAGAAATACTGTACTTTATTAATGTTGCAATGGAACCAATCAAAATCATTTACTGATTAAATTAAAATCAATATCCTCCAAATCAAGGTTTCACAATCCTTACACTTTATTGTAAATAACATCTACCAAAATTAAACCAGGAATTAAATTCCACCTATTTAAGTTCATCTGAATTTTAACAAACTATATTTCGTCATTAAATCACTTCCTGTTCCACTAGGGTATAGAAATGTAGGTAATACACATGCAATACCACTTAGTCATCCAACACCATGAAGAAAACAAAATAACTGGGAGTTCAAAGGAGACAGATAGTGGTAGACCTTCGTAAACCTGGTAATGGCTACAAGAAAATCAACAAACGATTGTCTTTGGGGAATGTTGTGGGATTTTTTGCTGATGCCTCTGTTGGCAGATTGGTGCGCCTTGACCCATTCTTGCTCTTGAAGGAATAGCTAGGCCTTTTTTGGAGACTCCTTATATACTATGATTAGACGATTGTCTCTCCTGTTTCACATCACCTTCTTATTTAAAATGTTCCTAAGTCCTAAATTGTCACTGTCCCAACTTTTTGGGAATGTGTTGCATGCATCAATTTCAAAATAACCATTTACTTTAAAAAGAAAAACTATGAAATTGGGTAAAGCATCAAAAACCTTGTCTTTATACGTTTAGTTAAAGTATATTTACAAATCACTGTTTTGTTTTTATAAGCATTTTCCATACTGTCACATTTTTTTCAGAATTAGAGTTGTAATATTACACCCAATACAAGTAGCATGAGTACAAATGCAAAACATAATATATTCAACTGTCCCTCTCACCTGGATGTGATTCCAGGGGCACTTGTGGGGGGTTGGGGCTGTATGGCTTTTGGGGTGTTGGTTGTACTGGGAACTGCAGCACGAGAGGCTGCCGACTGGGGAACATATGGAGAAGTGCTCTTCTTAGCCATCTGATACTTAGGACTCCTGGTATAAAAGGGAACGGAGGATGGGTGGTCAGTGATAATAGTAGCTTGATGAAAGAATGTCTCTATTGTTGGTAGTCACAAGGCTTCACTCTGTGAGCCTCTACTTCAGTGGTCCTCAAACCCTTCCATGGAGGGCCTAGTGTATGCTGCTTTCTGGTCTTTCCCTTCAATTAGAGCATAATTAGGACCTAGACTGCCAGGTGATGGGAGATCCTAACCAATTAGTGAGCTACTCAATCAGGCTTGTACAAGGTAAAAGCGAAAACCTGCATACACTAGGCCCTCCATGGAAGGGTTTGAGGACCACTGCTCTACTTGAATCAGTGTTACTCACTCAGTCTGTGCCGGCTGGTTGGCCTGGACAGGGGAGGGAGGAACGGGAGCAGATGGTGAAAGAGGATTGGGAGATTTAGTGGGAGTCCCACTGGGTGTGGTTGTGTTTCCCCCACTGTGATACTGGACCACGGGGCCCTTGGTCCTCAATGCTCCTAATCAGAGAAAAACAAACTTGTTATTACACCACTAATTACACCACTATCTTTCCAGAATGATTTCCATTCATTCTTATGAAAGGTATATTTGGTATTCATGGTTAAGTGTTTGATTTCACCCGACAAAAGAGTTCAGCCTGAAATCTTTAAATATGTAACACAGGTGGCCAATTCATTTGATGTAATTTGGAAGCTGACTTGTTAC
Organism: Umbra pygmaea; assembly: GCA_016801145.1. Lineage (NCBI taxonomy): Eukaryota > Metazoa > Chordata > Actinopteri > Esociformes > Umbridae > Umbra > Umbra pygmaea. Next base: position 3,134 of record JACXGM010020011.1, on the reverse strand, counting down.
AGCTAATGTTGAAATGGCGGTACATGTTTGAGTGGGTTTACAGTTGTTTCTGTAGGCACTGTATGCAATTCACCATAGGTAAACTCTAACTGGCTTCTTCCTGTCTCAAATAATGGATTTAACTGTGCTGTATGGAATGTTCACTTTGGGATTGTTTTTTATGGCCCAACTCTGCCTAGAGCTTTCAAAAACCCTGTCTTACCAGTTGATCTCCATGTTGTAGTTGTTAAGATAATCTCTCCAGGCCGTTCTACGGTGCGTTGCAGAAACAAAATAATCTAAGCCTCTACAGGACTCTAAATGAATTGTGACTGGAACAAAGCTCATTTAAGTGTTTCATTGGTGCAAAAGTTCAATCAGACAAGACTGACTGGTTAGTTGAAGGCCAGAAGGAAGAGTTACCCATACTGGGACGAGTCCTCGGCTGGCCAGACATCTTCTTCTCCTGGGTGTTGGCAGAGTTTGTCTTCAGGTTGAACATGGGCTCCAATCTGGTGGAACCACGATAGATCCACTCACTACGCTTGTCATCCTGAGATAAATGACGACAACCAAGGTTTCAACATTTAATACCTGGTGACCATCTACACTGTGTGCACAATTATTAGGCAAGTTGTATTTATGAGGATGAATTTTAATATTGAACAACTACAGTGCTCTCGGTCAATCCAAAATGTAAATACACTTCAAACCTGAATAGTTAAGAAAATAAAAAAGTGAGGTCTTGGCTTTCTTTGGAGAACATCTGTGTGCACAATTGCTGGGCAACTATTAGTGTGCAGAATAATTATGCAACTAAATAAAAACGAAAAGTTTCCCTATCTTACATTGTTAATTTTCATCTGTTTCGTCTGAGTCGAAGTGGAGCTCTTGTGCACATTACTGATCCAGCCACGGGTCCATCCATCTGGTCCGTCATGTGTCACTCATCTCATCAGTTCATAAAACATTTGAAAAATCTTCAGATATTTCTTGGCCCAGTCTCATGTGGTCGGGTTTTAGCCTTCCTTACCTTGGCCATGTCTCTGAGCACTGAACACCTTGTACTTCTGGGCACTGGTAGGTTGCAGTTCTGGAATATGGCAGCACTGGAAGATAATGGGTTCCTGGTAGAATCCCATTTGAGTCCTCTCAAATCTTTGGCAGTTAATTTGCATCTTTTTGTCTCAACACATTTCTTGCAACCCTGTTGACTATTTGCAAAAAAACATTTGATGGTTCTGTGATCACGCCCCAATTTCATGAGTGCTGCATCCCTCTGATATGCTTAAATCCAAGAAGCATTCCAATTTATACAGCATGGAGTTGAAACATATGCATAATAATGTTGATATGGTCAAAGACTGACTTGCCTAATCATTTTGCACACAGTGTATTCTAATAAAGTATAAAGTATAAGAAGCTGTTCTAAACAACAATGTCTAAAGGTTATAATGCCCATTGTAACAAAGTACTGATTAAAAGTTTGTGAACTTCACAGGAATGGTCATGTATTTTCTATAAAATATTAAAACTAAAATTCCTAATAGTAAAAAGAAATTCCAAATTACAATTTGTAATTTAGCAGAAGCCTTTATCCAGAGCGACTTAAGAGTAAATACAGGGACATTCCCCAAGGAGTAACTCAAGGTGAAGTGCCTAGCCCAAAAACACTATGTAATTTTGCACAATTGGGAATCAAAATGTCAACCTTCTGGCTACAAGTTGGACTCCCTAACAACTAAGCCATGTGATGCCCAAATAATGGGCACAAACAAAAACAATGATATACTTTCATTGTTTAACAAAAGTGTTTTATACAACAAATATCTTGTGAAAACATATAGCCACTATTTGGTCTCTGATTTCATGGATATTTGCCCACTCCTCCCTACAGACCTCAACAGATATAGTGAGGTTTGAGGGGTGTTTGGCATGCACTGTCTGCTTCAGGTCCTGCCTCATCACCTTGATTGGATTAAGATCAAGGAATTTGTCTTGGCAAACGAAAACACAAATCTTTCTCCTGAGCCATTCTTTGGCAGATCGGCTTGAATGTGATTTTGAATTGAGTCATTGTCTAGTTGGAAGACCCATTTTCATTCCAGCTTTAGCTCAATGACTTCCATTCTGTCCAAGAATCTCCTGGTTTAACTCAGAATTCATGGAAAAACAGCCCCAAACCTGAACATTCCCACCACCATGCATGACAGTTGGGATAAGGGTTTTTTGTGGTAGGCAGTGTTTGGTTTTCGCCAAACACAGCAGTTCTGATCAGTACATAGAACTGATTTTTTTACACTTTCTGATTTATACAAGGGGTCTTTCACAGAGTTAAACTGAGCAGTTTGGTTCTTCTTTGACAACAGAGGCTTTTTCTTGGTAATATTTAGAAAGTGCATCCACTTCTAGGCCGAGTAGCCATCATGTTAAATGCTCACCATTCGCAGATTATTTAATGCCTCAAAGTGGACTGATGGAGATTAAATCTTTTGAGATGGTTTTATAGCCTTCTCCAGACTGATTTGCTCTTACTACCCTCTTCCTGATGTGCTCTGAGATCTCCATTCCTCTCTGCATGTTGTGTTTCAGTCCTCTGTAGGCGTACGTCCAAACTGAAAAGGTTTTCAACTCCATTTATCAGAATCCCACCCAAACTCTTTCCTAATGAGCTCTCCTCTGATTGGTTCTTTTGGTTCCCAATTATTTACCCACCTGTTATAATCCTTTTGTCACCTAAAAAGACGGGTTCTGATGAAACTAAAACAATCTAGAATTCCACAAGTGGTTCACATACTTCAAGCTGCACTGTACGCTGTGACGTCATTAAATCAACACAGTAGAAGCAACAATGTTTGCGTGTTGCCAACTGATCAGTGATGCTGCTGACTTCATACCAGGAAGAGGATCTTAACCAGGCTGCCGTCCACCTCCTCCACTTTGCTTCTCCACCACGTTCCCTCCCACTCCGTCTTGATGACCTGGCCAGCCTTTAACAGCACCATGGGTCTGTTGGGGTACGCCGTTATGTACTCCTCTATGAAGTCCTTACAGGATGCATCTTCTATGTCCTCCCATGTACGCTTCACTGGAGTGAGACAAGAAACTGTCAGGATGGCTTGCTGTGAACACATCCTGGACTAGAGAGCAGACTG
>JACXGM010020010.1:0-18024 GCA_016801145.1 Umbra pygmaea | reverse complement strand
CCGTGGTCTATTTAAGAAAGCCGTGAACGAGCACTTATCCAGAATATCTACATCTGGCTTGACATAGCTTTACCTTCTCATCCTGGCTAAGCAAACGTGCAACCGATTAAGCCGCGATGAGCAGATCACACTAAGTCAAGCTGCGCTTTTTCAGTTATCCTGGATTTCTTTATTCTACTTTTGTGCAATACCCCCCTGGAGTCAGCACCATACTTACACTCTCAAATTAAGACGCTTGGTGTTGATTTCATTTATTTTCTCCAGCACAAGGTACTCCTATGTAATTATCATTTAGTTAATTTACCTTTTGGAATATGCCACACCGGTCAATTGGCTGGGGAATAATTCTTACTAACGGGGATGTAAACCAAAGTATGCACAAAATATGAGAAATTTCGATTTTCGTGCATTTGAAAAATTTTAGTTTTTACTTCAGCTCATGAAACATTACAACAAGCATAATTGATTATATTTTTGTTCAGCACAACTGTGGAACTGTTCACAAGCTACACACACACACACACACACACACACACACACACACACACACACACACACACACACACACACACACACACACACACACACACACACACACACACACACACACACACACACACACACACACACACACACACACACACACACACACACAGAAAGAGAAAGTGCACACATCTCATTGAATGATTATGTTGATGATTTTAGATTGTTCCCTGTTTATCTGCTATATCTTCCAGATGCAGGATAGGCGAAGAATGATCACATGTATCTGAATGACGTTTTACATCTTCACATTCATGTTCCCCCAAGTAAGGAAGTGTTGCTGTTGACTAATTTGCTGTTGAGTCATTAGCTAATTGTGTGCTATGCTATGTGATGTGTGTGCTGATTTATGCCCCATTGGCACAAAACCACTAACTTTCAAATTTAGAAATTCCATGGCTAACTGAGGTATTACAGTGATTCATATTACAATTGTTTTGGTTTTTACTTTGCTAATTGCAAAACTCCCAGACTGCCTTTGACTGGATGTTTTGATTTTGTGTAATGTTAACATTTGTTTTTGTTTCTCATGTTAATAAATCTGATTGAATTGCATGAAATTGATTGTGTTGATAAAGTTGTATCATTCAAACCGGTTCGAGCATATTTGTTCCTGTTTACGTTTTAATGTGACGTCACACAGCTGACATTTTTCTCGTTTCGAAGCTGTTTCGAAGTCAGTCCCACTAAACTCGTGGAACAACAAACTTACGCCACGTCAGGACTTCCTTTGTTTCAAACGAACTGACATGACATTTATTTAGGGTACACGGCACACAACGTTTTGCTCCGTTTGAGCATTACTGAATACATTGCTCGCATGTTTAGACCGTTTCAGACGAATCTAAACTCTCGGTTAGCTAGCTAGCTAGTATAACGTTAGCTGTCTCGTAAACATAGCTATATTACTAGCTAGCTACATTCCTGGTGGACTTGTACAATGGAAACCAAATACAACCTCAAGAGCCCAGGTAAGTTTGTAAATGAAAGTAACGTTGCAATTTATCCATCCATTATATGTTATTTTTGCAGGCTAAACTTATGCAGGAAAGTCTGGCACAGAAATGATTTGCCTGAAATCATTTCCGCATTGGGTTGCCACTGGCATAAATGATGCCAGTGTTTACCATGCCAGTATTCATGATCCTAACCTATCTATAACTATCCCGTTAGCCTTTATGTTAAGTATTTGTCAAATAAAATGTTAATACTGGTAATCAGAATGATTTATTTTCTTACATTATTATCTAATTATTGTCCCCTTTCCAGTCTGTCTGTGTTAACCATAGACTGTATATATTGATGGACAAAGCATCCGGTGCGGTGAAGTGAAGCAAATGCTGAAGTGCCTTAAAACTGCATTCTATCTGAATTCCAGTTGGGGGGACACACGTGCGTTTGCAAAAGTAGGTCGGTTTCTGTAGAAGTCTGTGAGAAAGTGACCCACTACTCACTTGATTTATTACGTCAGTAAACATTTTCATAATGAGTTTATGGTCCCAATCGCTAGGTTTAAGTCTTCTGCAATACAGAATGATGTTAATTTTAATTATGGTCTCATTGATTTTTAAAATCAGCAATAAAGCAGGGGGGTGTTTTAGGGTATGCCTATGCCGTTCGGTTGTACGTCAAGACACTTTTGGTAAGTAACGTAAAATTTTGTTTTACATTTTGCTTTAATACTGTTTTTCGTTAGCCAACGTTAGCATCCCAATTAATATCAGTTAGCTAGCTAGATTACTCCCCAACGAAAATAGTCACATCCGCAACCAAGATGGCTGTGCTCGTAACGGCAAACTCAACGACTCATAACAGATCTTCACAAACCAATGGGTGACGTCACACATGCCCTGTCCATTAATATATACAGTCTATGGTTTTACCCTAACAATTAGGCTCACCTTCACTTTCACATTGATTATACTAAACTAGCACTGTTTTAAGACATGGAAACTGTATCATAGAACTGTGTTGTTAGCATTTTGACTCTTCACATCTTTGCCTGATGCAAGTGCACACAGTATACTCCTATCGCAGAGCACTAACAGGTGCAAAATGTCCCAAACATGAAAGGCTGAGTGGGTTGGAACATGTCACTTTCAACCACAGCTCTAATCAGTTACACTAAGCTCCAGATGTCCATTGATTCTGTGGTTTCTCACTTGCAAAAAAGATAGACATGGTTTCTGGTTGTCATTTTCTGCCTACTGTGGCGTGTGCCAAGAAAGATAATCAAAATGTACCAAAACCTTGTTTTTGCATAAAGCATTTTTGGCCTGTCATCCCTGTCCTTCACACTTGATCAAGTATGTAGGTGCAAGGGTTGGTGGAAGATATTTCCTGCTGTGAATAATGTACATCAAAGCATTCTTGTTGTTGAACACAAGAGTTATCAAGAGTTGGAGACGAGGTTAAAATAATAATAATAAGTCTAATTTTTAGTAATTGTGTTGAGAGGCTAAATTAGCTAATGCTCTTGGACCAGTTTTATAAAGTCAAACTAAGGTCAACATGCCATAATTTGGTATAGATGCTAGGTGCTATAGGCATAGAGGTTCCAGCATTATTGACATGACACTTACATGCAAGAACTCTGATGTCAAAATAGACAATGTAAATTAAACTTTGGATAAGTATGAATGTATGTCTTGAATCCGTTGAGGGGAGTGTGTGTGTTACAATTTTCTATTATTTGTTTAGAAATATAGTTACACCCACAGTTAGATATTTTTGAATCTGAAATACTATTTGAACAAAATATTTAAATTAGACTCTAGATCTACATATACTATCCAGAATGATTTCCTGATCCGATTGGTTGGAAGAATTGGGAAGGAGGAGCAAATTTAAATGTTTGCCTATGAATTTAGAAATTTGTTCACAATAATTCATTGAGATTAACAATGATTGGCTATGATAAAGGGCCATAGGTCAAAATTACAGAAGACCCCTGTTCAAAAGTCTGCATACCCTCAGTTCTCAATACAGCATTTTGCCCCCTTTAGCATCAATGGTGGTCTGTGATAGTTGACTATAGGGCTGGGCGATATGGCCTGAAATTAATATATCAATACATTTTGTAGCTTCTATCGACTCCCACCTATAGGCATGAACCGCTCGCCTGGTAACATGAACTCGGATTTGTCTTTTTAAAATAACAGCGCTCGTTTTTATTCATTGCAATAGTCATTGTTATTGTGTAGTTGTTAGAAGCTACAAAATATTCATTTTGTGCCATATCACCCAGCCCTAGATGTCTATTAGACCCCGAATTCTTCTAGGTTAGGCTAGCTGCCAATTCATCGTGGCAAAATGCCTCCAGGTCAAGCAAAGTCTTTGGTCGTCTTGCATGAACCGCACGTTTGAGATCTCCCCAGAGTGGCTCGATGATACTAAGGTCAGGAGACTGGGATGGCCTCTCCAGAATGTTCACCTTTTTCTGCTGTAACCACTGGAGGGTCAACTTGGCCTTGTGCTTAGGGTCATTGTTGTGCTGGAAAGTCCAAGAGTGTCCCATGTGCAGCTTTCGTGCAGAAGAATGCAAATTGTCTGCCAGTATTGTTCGATAACATGCAGCATTCATCTTGCCATCAATTTTCAGTTTCCCGTGCCTTTGCAATTAATTTGCTCATTACCATTTTTAGCTACACTCATCATGTTACCTATCCTAGTGTTGTTTCTCTAGCACTGCCACTGTACATTCCAAATAATCTACCTCTCTATTTTAAACCATATTTGCACTGAATGTACAGTATTTTTAATCCAACCGTATACCGTTTATACTGAATACTTGAATGTTTGTATTTTGTGTTTGAGTTCTCAATCAATTAACCTAGTTACGTGAAGGTGAAATAAGAAAAAAATAAAATAAAATTGTCCGATTTTTTACATGAAGAGTCATATTGTCAAAATCACTGCTGACATTTCACAATTTCTGCCAGGGAATGCATACGTATGAGCACAACTGTATAGGGAACTTTACTAATATCAGCACACATGTTTAATATAACCAGAATCTGAAAAAAAAATCTTCTTTATCCACCTAATCTTTAATTTAATTTAAAAAATGAAGAAAAAGCGAACCCTTAAGTGGAGTAAAAATATTTAAAGAAAAAATCATTTTCATAAAATGTTTTTGCCAAATGTGTGCCACAATATTTGGCAGCCATTAATTTAATATTTGGTGCAAAATCCCTTTACCATTATAACTGCTCTTAATTTTCCCCTGTGTGTAGTGAGGTTGGAGAATAATGGCAAGGGAGACTTTTGCTCCATACAGAATCTTAAAGAATCTTCAGATGTGGACACTCTTCAGTTCGTCCCACAGGTTTTCTATATGTTTAGGTCAGGGGACTGGATGGCCAATGGCAAATCCTTGATTCTGTGGTCATTGAACCATTTTTGTGTTGATTATGATTTGTGCTTTGGATCATTGTCTTGCCGGAAGAACCAATATATTTATTTAATATTTATATGTCAATAATTAAGAACCAGGAAGTATCATAAAAAATCATATATTATGGGTCTAGCTATAATCTTTTTGACAAGTATTATATTGATTTATTTTGGTTATTGAAATGGCACTTGAATGATTTACACAACGACATTTTTGGCCTCTGGTGGGTATTAAACACATGCATAATTATGGGAAATTAATTGTAATGTATACTGAGTAGGACAATGGTGCAGAAGTAAATATCCTACTTTACATATTATTCTAATGAGCATGTTTCCCTGTTTTAGAATTGTCAATGGGTTAGTGTGCGTATTCATTAGTGTCTTCATTTTAAGTGTTGAAAATGCACATTATATGTGCATAAGCTAATAGAAATCCAATACATATACTTCATAATTTTCCATATGTTTTAATAGCTTATTGTAAGGGGATATTGCTACTAGGCCTGGCATTACCTCCCTGGTTGTGGAGCGAAAAGCTATGATCAAACAGTTCTAAAAGAAAAATGTAAATAACCTCTGGTACATTACAAATGTCACCCTTCTCCCTAAGGAACCTGGTCAGAAGTAGTGTACATTAATAGGTATTAGGGTGGTTTTTGGGACGTGGACCACGTCGGTTTGGAAACGAGAGTGAATTCCGTCACCACCTCTAAACCGCGCCGTGTCTTCCTCTCGGTTATGTAACCTTGTGTCCTTCCTCCCAGGACCCCAGCTGCAAACGCTAAAATGTGTTACGTAAAACGATTTTGTGTACAGGATTATAAACCTATCCCCTAGAGCCACTGACCGAAACCCTGCTCACCGCAGGGGTGAAGAGGATGGGCTGCAATTCTACCTTCACTTTTGTCACTCCTACTCTTGTTTCTGTACGATGGGACTAGAAAAAGCCTCCATGTAGACGGTCCAAATGGCACACTGTTCCCTATATTTTGGCGTGCTTTTGACCCGGGCTTCGGTAGAAAGCAGTGCACTACAGGGAATCAGGTGACATTTGAGACACGATGCATCCCGTCAAAATGCATAAAGGAATTGAGGGGATACAAACGGTGGCCGACGGGCAGAGATCCCAACTCTATTCCTCATAATCCTTGTCTGTAGCCACAGGCCTCCTCGTCGGTCTATTCCACTTCACGGACAGTCACAGCGCTGACATCTTCCCATGGGAGACAAGTGCTTCACACGTGCTGACAAGACTTCCACGCTGATGCTTACCCAGTCTCTAGGGCATGATGTGTAAAGAACTTAGTATAGAGCAGAACTGAGCCTTTATAGAAAGGACCTATTCCCCCATGTATCAGTAGTGGTTATCAGTATCAATCACTTGACATCATGGTTGTCCTGGTCAGGATCTGGATTCTTACAGAGAAAATGGTGCGATACTGTTGGTTGAGGATCCCTTTTAAGTTCTTTCAGGACTGTGTCCTACCCGGTGAGTAAGTGTGATAAAACATCACGCTTAGCCGATGACTCACTGCAAAAGCCCTTCATCCCGCAGCGGGATCGATGAGGTCAGCCTGTTCCGGGGTTCTGAAAACATAATCCCATCTCTTCCTTTCCCCCTGGAAACACATGAGTGCAGACGGTCCCAACCATGCTGATCTGACCTCACACTTTCAAAAAAGCTAGTATTTTTATATTCTTTAGGGATTTTTTCCTCTCTCCTTAAAACATACTGGCAAATGTCTTTGAAGCCTGCTGCTTGTTGTTTTAGCTGGAGCCAACGTCTAATCCCCAAACCAAATTAATTGTACTTGAGGATTGCTGGTTTGTAGTGTATTTATTTATGCTTCAGGTTAAATTCAATGGCTTGGCAAAACTCAGTGCTCACATGGCCAAATCCAATTTTTTACAAAACGTTACAACCATTATAATCTAGCCACACACACACATATTCAGAGCTAGACGTTTACGTGTATGCTATTTGCTCTGATGATCTCTTAAAGATGCAATCTGGGACTTAATCAATTAACAAAATAATGTTTTAGATCTCCCATTTTAGATGTGTACTACACGATATGTACGTTATATAAACGCTAAGTAGAATCACTGGCATACCTCAGTCAGAAAAATCCAAGTTTAAGTCAGGTGGTTTTGATGACATGCAGCTCAAATCATGAGATAAGCGCACAACAAACGGACATACGACATATATTTAGCTGAATAGCACTCTTTTTAAACCATTGACCAAAATCACGGCTCTATAAAAAAATGGTATAATTAAACAAATGTTGGACTACAAAGCGAATGGCAGCTTTGTGACTAACTAGGCTAAATGTACAGTGTTAATTTGAAAATGTTCGCTCCAGTACGTAGGCCTAAAGTGTACATTGCTGCAGCAACTGTCTCATCCGGTTAGTCGTGACCGAAGAGGTGCTGTTCCCACGCACTAGACCATCCTGTGCGTTTCATCTGGATGTCAACCCTTAAGCCCTGCTTAACAAATCCCTCAGTATGCACAACATTTTCCTGGTGACTCCTCCTCCACCAGCCTACTGTTAGAGACCTGGCTTACCAAGAGTGGGGTGTTTTATGTGACGTGGGTCAGACAGTGGCAGCCACAGTGTATGAAACCCAAAATGGAATGAATCATTCCAATCAAATATGGTTTTATATGGTTTTCCTTATATGACAAAACACAATTTTAGACTCGTTTCGAGATCGGGAACAGGTGGCTGTTGAAAGTTGCCGTGGCCAGAGGCGAGTGACTAGAGGGGTTTGTGGCAGAGGCAGCGTCTGGACAACCGTTGGCTCCGCCTTCAAAGCCTGAGGCCGACACCCAGTCAGCTTCGTAATCGGGGTGACATGGAACCGGAACCCTCCAAGTGGCTCTCCTAGATCTCACCGCTGTCCCACATCTCTTGTTGACATTTGATATTAGAGGTGATTTTTCCTTGTTATGGTAAATTAACAGAACAATAACCAATAAGTTGAAGAAAATATGTAATGTAGCAATAATATGAAAAAGGGTCTGCACATTGCTGTTGTCATTTAGAATGTATAGAAATGATTGTTATAGGTTCTATCAAATTACTCTATTGTTTGGTCTTTCCTATGAGCTATAGATCTCGTGAAACATGATACAACAGGGACAAACAGTTATACAATGTTGGGAAAGGGACTTTAAAAAAATTATGAAGAAACTGTTTCACTGTAAGATACTGATGTCTCTTGGAGACAAAAAGGTTTTGTTTGACTTAAGGAATGCAGGATGCTTTGAAGCTCACCGCAAGTGGTCAACTGTGATAAAATGCTAATGGTATTGGAAGAAGGAACAAGAGCAGCTTCCTGTGAATTTAAGCTAGGCAAACATACAGTAATTGGGATGGCCAAATGTTAGAGAAAGTCCATTTGTATCAACATATCATTAGTGGGTTTGGATGCAAATGTTAGAGAACTGACCAATTAGGAAACATTATTAAGTTCTGTTGATGATGTCATGATGTCTATATATCTGCGGGAATTGCTTGGTTGTGTGAATGAGGCTTTAACCATTTAAAGTCTTTACTTGCTCTAATTACATATTTCCAGAACTCTGAGTGCAATTATTTAATGACTAAATGCATTAACATATACAACAATATCAAGATCTCACCGCTGTCCCGCATCTCCTGTTGACATCTGATATCCAGATCTCACCATTGTCCCACATTGCCGCACAAGTCCTGAGTATGAGAGTTTGTCATCGTACAATAGGAGGGGTTATTATTGGGGGTGTCAGATGGTTCAGTGTCAGACTTGTAATTGGAAGGTAGCTGGTTCGTATCCTAAATGGCCCCGATGTCATTGTGTCCTTGAGCAAGGCACTGCTGAATTACAAAAATGTCTAATGTTATCAACCATAACAGTGCTACAAACCATAAAAGATGTGTCTGTGTGCATCCGCAGCGTAGATTCACACAATTATTATTTTTAAAAAAGGATGGAGTTTTCTGACTTGTGAAACAGACTCAAGAGATTTCCTTTGCATGTCAATGCTTCATGTGTTGCGACTGGGGAGGGAGAAGCTGCCTGCCTCTGCATTCACCTGGGGGCTCGTCATGTGTAGGCCTGCCGGGCCGTGGGTTCTGTGTGCCCTGTAGTAGAGAAGAGGAAACAACCTAGTCTCTGTACAAAATACTGTATGAAGAAAGCTGCCTGTAAGATGATTATATTCATTCTGACTGTACATGGTTCTAAGGTTTTATCCACTCTTAAAAGAAATGGGAGTCCTATCATTATTGTAAGCTAAATAACCTAAGCAATGTAATGGAACAGATCCATTAGAAACTCAGGATGGAGATCAGTATTTAACAAAGACAAGCAGTGATAAAGAGTGGATATTCATGACTAAGTTTAGCAGTTCCATAGAATAGAAGACAAATGTGGGTTTAGTGGGCTAAGTCGCTGAAAAGTATCGGCCGACTCTGCGACATGTGGTTGGATGAACCGTGTGAGCGCCCCTCCCCACTCCGTGTCTTTCCAAGGAGTTGAGCAGCTGCCGACAAGGCAGTGTCAGTGGGAATTGGACAAGAACAATTGGGAGAGGAGAGAACGAGAAAACAAATAAGATGTTCATGTTGTGAGAAGCGTAGTTACATTTAATTCAAAAGCAAATGTTGTGTGTCAGTGTGCATTCCAGTTCGGCAAAACACTTTCAACATTTTTATTGTAAGTTGCCATTAAGGCTTAGCATCTATTTATAATCTATTATGAAAATGTACTTAAATATTTGTGATTCTTTCTGTGTTTTGATTGTAGATTAAAATACATTTGTTGTGTCTGTTCTACAAGATTGCTTCTAAGCTTCATTTCAAATGTCAGTAAAAACCACTGGCTTCATCAGTAAGCAAATCAAGCTGTGAAGAGATTTAGTTATTTTTATGGAAAATATGATTCTCTCATTGGTTTGGTGACAATGTGACAGTCATGTCCCTCGCTATCTGAAATGATACCAACCATTAGTGTCTATAAATAGTGTTACACACTTAATTGGCATACCATAACCCCATCTTGTTTACACAGACAGCTAAACTACATTTGGTTTGCTGCCACACTTGTGACCCTGTTTTCAGTGGGTAAACATAAGAGCCGAGAGGGGAGTTGCTTCAAATTTCACACGCTGAACTTCCCATGAGTGTCCGGCCCGAGGCGGGATCAGATGGAACGCGTGCCTTAGGATGTGTGTGGTGTCAGAGCCTTTAAGTTCCGCTGCCTTGAACAGCCTTACGTCCTGTGCTCCGCCCCCTGCACTCAGGCAGGGGACATGTCTGAAAATGTTACTGGCTGTCAAGTAATTGCCTCCCTTACTAACTGGCTTTAAAAGAATAAAGTTTAAAGTACTTAGGAGGAGCAGGTTGGACAGAAGGACCTTGGATCCTTCACCCGGATGTGCTTTAAAAGGAACTAAGTAAACAAGGTTTTTAGAAGCACGCGTTTGTCTCGTATCGTTCTCAGAAGCTGACATGCAGGGTTACTTTCAATTCCTTCAGTATCCATAGGATCACTTCTACTCTTCTACAGAATATAAAACGAGTCCATTCTTTTGAATACCCCTTAGTTCTACTACACACTTCCAATGCTGCTTGAAATCAAATCAGATGTAAATAAGGCTGCTGGTAATTAAATCAGATGTGAATAAGGCTGCTAGTCCTTAAATCAGATGTGGAATAAGGCTGCTGGTCATTAAATCAGATGTGGAATAAGGCTGCTGGTCATTAAATCAGATGTGGAATAAGGCTGCTGGTCATTAAATCAGATGTGGAATAAGGCTGCTGGTCCTTAAATCAGATGTGGAATAAGGCTGCTGGTCCTTAAATCAGATGTGGAATAAGGCTGCTGGTCCTTAAATCAGATGTGGAATAAGGCTGCTGGTCCTTAAATCAGATGTGGAATAAGGCTGCCAGTCCCTAAATCAGATGTGGAATAAGGCTGCTGGTCATTAAATCAGATGTGGAATAAGGCTGCGGCTCATCAAATCAAGGAGCATGTGTTCTTTACTTATAGAGCTGCATGAAAACAGCTGTGATAAATGGACTGGTCTAGTACTGCTCACAGTGAAACGTTTTGTGGAAAGCCTGTCCAGATGAACACCATCGGAAGGCACTCATGTCCATGTCACAGGGGTTCATACTAACAGACAGATGATTTCAGCTGTTAGGTGCTCTTCACCTACATGAATCTCACCCTGGCTACAGGCCTTTACCATAACCCTGCTGCTATTCAAACTTTTAGCTTCAAACAGCATAGTTGCACTTATAAAACCTGCATTGCGGAATTACAGAATCCAGACATTAAAAGAAAATACAGCAATATCAAAGCATTTATTAAACTTCGAAGGGAATATATTCATGTGCCCTAGTTTATTATAATCATTAATTCCTTGGCCGTTCTGAAGAGAAGGCCTCTGTCAGTGCGTGCGTCGTTTAACACTACCGTGTGGCCGGTGGCGTTTATGGTAATGAAAACATTTACTGGTAGATAAAGGCTTTCTTGAAAGGAAAGAGGATGTTTCTCAGTTTGCTTAGATGGTCCAACTGAAATGTTTTCATCACGTAACCCAACCGCCTGAATGGAGAGGTGCCAGTGTGAGCAATAATGGTCTGCCTTGCTCAGGATTTTATCTAAATTCCCCTCGGCGCCTACACTTAGCCACAAGTAGTCTTAACTAGAAGAATTAATTATGATTGTGTTAATCAATCAGTGGGTACCAGTTTTGCAAACACCATCACAAATGCTAAAGAACAGAGCCTCTTGTTAGATTTGGAATAAAGAGTAACTATAACTGAAAGTGGTTAGTGGGCTAAGTCACTGCATTTGACGACGGTCTACGTCATGATAGTCACGGGTTCCAGCCTGTCTATGGGTACTCAGACTTTCCCCGGGCCTCCTGCACAAGGCAGCGCAAATTGGCATAGCACTGACCTGGATTTGGGTTAGATAAATCAGATTATTTATCCTGCCATGTCGCTTGTGTCCAGATCGGGCTTCTGTGGGTTCAGTGGCGGAAGTACAGTGGGTGAACTTCAACATACTGTGCATGATCCGAATAAAGGTTTCCGTTTTGAATGAGCAGTGCGAAAAGAATCAGCGGCTGGGCGACGTGGTTGGATTAACCATGTGCGCGCCCTTCACCATCCAACATCTGTCCAAGGAGTTGCGGAGCTGCCGACAATGCAGCATTAGAGGGAGTTAAGCAGGGAGAAAAAATATTTTATCCAGGTGCTAAAAGTGAAAACAGTCTTGCAATTTCTAAAAGAGCGCAAATACCTTAATGTACTAGGGGAAAACAGTATGGAACCTTAGTATTCCTTAACCTCCCGCAAGCAGGGTTATTATTAGTAGCCTTCTCACTTATACATACAGCAACAAATAGAACAGAAAACAACCATACAAAAGTGTTGTCATCAGACAGTCTATGCATTTAAAGGCCGTAAACTTATAGGTTTGAGATGGTATGACAGACAGTGTACGTGTGTTGCATTGCTGGCTGTGTCCGAGCTGCACGTAAAGCCCAGTCTGCTCTTCCTGTCTGCCTGCGTTAGCGTGCTCTAAGCACAGGATGCTGTGCTTTTCCAGCACTGTGCGTCTCGAATCGGCAGCATCCCGTGGTATCTGTCTGCAGATGGCAACGCGGTGTGACAGGTGTAGAAGCTGGGTCTCCTCATGCCAGAAAGAGTAAACTGCAAGCTCCTTGTCAGCTAGGATAGAAAGTGATGGTATGACAGCCAGTCGTGTTATCTGGTGCTAACTGTTACATGGTTGTTGTCTTTGTGGTGCGGGTGCTAGCTGTGAAGAGGCTGATGAAGGAAGCTGCGGAGCTCAGGGACCCCACTGAACATTACCACGCCCAGCCCCTGGAGGTGAGACCTGCCTGTGGGCACCCAAACCCTCCCAGGCCCCTCAATGTTGTGCACCACAAAAATGTCTGTCTTTCTCTTTTTAAACACAGTGCTGATTTGGTTTGCTTTTCCTTTTCTGTTCTTCCCTGAATTTATGAAAATCAATAAACTATCAAACACCAAAGGTCTCTAACATTCTGGGGCTGGAGAGCTACATAAAATTAAAAATATACTGTATATATCTGTATAAGCACTATCAATATCCCTGGTAAAATAAGGGTGTGTGTGTGTGTGTGTGTGTGTGTGTGTGTGTGTGTGTGTGTGTGTGTGTGTGTGTGAGATAAATACACAGATATACACACACACAGTTTGTTTTATCTTCACCAAAACTATGACTTTTCCTTTGTAGCTTGTTCTCCATTTTTGTGAATAGTAAGTCATATTTTTTGTCAGCACTTATGTCCACGACTCATCACATCCTATTCGCATGCCTTATTTTCTGCTTCCATCCGACAAGCACTACGGTCAGCTATTTGTCTAGAACATAGCAAGACTAGAGAATCACAGTAGCCTAATGTATAACATTTCTTTATCCTAAAATGTATAATATCATATTGTAAGATTTGTTTTTCTGTGACTGAATTGTGTATTCACAGGATAATCTTTTTGAGTGGCACTTTTCTGTTCGAGGGCCTCCGGACTCCGATTTCGACGGAGGAGTTTACCACGGCAGGATTGTGCTGCCCCCCGAGTACCCAATGAAGCCCCCCAGCATCATCCTTCTGACCGTAAGACCCACTGCTAAGAGCTGTTTTTTTAGGCACGATGCAGTGCTGAGTGGTTTTAAACAATTATTAGACGTGATATATTGGCAAACCCCTAGAAGCCTTATTGCCATTTTAAACCAGTTCCCAATGCAGTGGAGCAGTAAAAAGACGTGATGTCATACCCGTGGCGTACTGTCTCATATATACCATGGCTTTCAATCAATCAACAAGCGTTGCGTTTATAATGTTAAATATGACACTCTCGATCAATCACAGGCAGTGTTGTGTTAGATGAAAGGCAGATGAGAGACCGCAAGATGTAAAAACTGACTCTTGTCTAACCAGGAGGAGCATTTGATGACATAACACAGAGACCGTATTGTCAGAACCAAAACTTGGTTGTCATTGCACTGTCATTGAACTGTCACAAAGGATTGGAATGGTTCTGGGGAAAGAAGAGAGAATGTGCTTTCATGCATCAGTAATAACTCAGAGAGAGTATGACAGACTGGCTGGTAAAAGCTGGGGCATCAAAAAGGTTGTGACTTTCATTTTTTTGCTCATGCCGGCAGGTTTTCCTTGGTCTTTGACGGCACATCTTTCTGTTAACATCCCTCCGTTCAGTTACGGCACAGCCCCCCTCCACCTCTTCCCCGTCAGCCTTCTTGTCACAAACAGCAATATCATAATGGGTACTGTGGTAGAAATTCTAGAAATTGCATTTTTTATAACTACAGTGCATTCGGAAAGTATTCACAGCGCTTCATTTTTCCCACATTTTGTTATGTTACACCCTTATTATGAAATAAATTAAATTAATTATTTTCTGAAAATTTTACAAATAATACACCATAATTACAATGTGAAAGAAGTGTGTTACATAGGTATTCACATCCTCTGCTCAATACTTTGTAGAAGCACCTTTGGCAGCAATTACAGCCTCAAGTCTTTGAGTATGATGCTATAAGCTTGGCACACCTATTCTTGGCAGTTTCTCCCATTCTTGTTTACAGGACCTCTCAAGCTCCATCACGTTGGATGAGGAGCGTCGGAGCCATTTTCAGATCTCTTCAGAGATGTTCAATCGGGTTCAAGTCTGGGCTCTGGCTGGGCCACTCAAGGACATTCACAGAGTTGTCCTGTAGCCACTCCTTTGTTATCTTGGATGCGTGCTTAGGGTCATTGTCCTGTTGGAATATGAACCTTTGCCCCAGTCTGAGGTCCAGAGCGCTCTGGAACAGGTTTTCAGCAAGGATGTCTCTGTACATTGCTGCGTTCATCTTTCCCTTGATCCTGACTACTTTCCCAGTTCCTGCCACTGAAAAGCATGCCCACAGCATGATGCTGCCACCATGCTTCACTGTTGGGATGGTATTGGCCAGATGATGAGCGCTGCCTGGTTTCCTCCAGACATGACTCTTCAAGCCATATAGTTGAATCTTTGTTTCATCAGACCAGTGAATTTTGTTTCTCATGGTCTGAGAGTCCTTCAGGTCCTTTTTGGCAAACTTCAGGTATGCACTCGTGCCTTTTACTGAGGAGTGGCTTAGGGCTGGGCGATATGACGAAAAAATGATATCACGATATAAAATAGATAATTTTTTGTATATTCTGCTGTATAAACAAATAAATACAATACATGCAAAAAATATTGATTGACCTTGTTATACTTCTGTTTAGAAATTTCAGGTAGAACTGAACTACAAGCAATATGAAATACTTCTCATTTGTTGGATGTTTCTTTGTTTCAGAACAAAACCAGCTGTTATCACGATATGTCGATATGGGATATTCTTCTCGATATTATTTTCAAAAACTCGATAACGATAAATATTGAATTATCGCCCAGCCCTAGAGTGGCTGCAGAGATGGTTTTTCTTCTGGACGGTTCTCCTCTCTCAACAGAGAAACGCTGGAGCTCTGTCAGTGACAATTGGGTTCTTGACTCCAATCAAGTTGTGGAAACCTCTCAAGGATTATCAGTGGAAAAAGGATGTGCTTTGTTCATTTTTTATTTTGAATAAATTTGCTAAGATTTCAAACACAATACTTTCACATTGTCATTATGTGGTATTGTTTGTACAAATTTTGGGGAAATAATGAATTGAGTCCATTTCAGAATAAGGATGTAACATAACAAAATGTGGAAAAGGTGAAGCGCTGTAAATACTTTCCGGGTGCACTGTATATATGGATTTATATGGATTTGCTTTTCTTTCAGCCCAATGGGAGATTTGAAGTGGGAAAGAAAATTTGTCTAAGTATCTCTGGCCATCACCCAGAGACATGGCAGCCATCTTGGAGCAGTAAGTATCCCTGTGCAACACTGTACTGTATAGCTTCCTGCATTTGCCAGAGCAGTGCTTTGATTTGATCTTGTTTCATCTTAGCCAACTGCACTGTTGAAAATGTAGCATTTCAGTAGTGTGGTTAAAGACGTTTGTAATTATTATAATTTTTTTTACTTGACCCTGTGTTTCCTGCACTCCCAATTCTTTAAAGTCCAATTAGCGATTATGCTTAATAATTAAATTAACAAGTTCAGGAGAGTTGAAGATTGAGATGTGTTCCTCTTCATTTCTCATTGCGCCAGGATGTATTAATCCGAAACGTACGTGTTTAGAGGAGAACACGTTCGCCCACCAACAACCACAGTTGAGTGTGTCGGATCTGGCTTCCTTCCCATCCTCCCTGGACAGTGTTAACAGTTTTTGCCTCGCCCTCTGCAAGGCTGCCAGTTAGTGTTGATATGTCTACATCCAGATTCAACTCTTCATGCAGCTACACTGCGAGGCTGAAGGGTACCACCTCTGGGTGGAGACAAAGCTCTTGTAGCCAGATCTTGTCTACTCTACCCTGGGGGAACTGCTCAACACAGTCCTGGCTCCCTTGACTATTTCAGTCGTACTCTTCCAGAAGCTGCTCTGAACTTAGCCCAGCATCCCTTCTCACCGGCTCTATGCCTGGAAGGGTCCAAAACGAACAAACAAGGATTAACTTTTCATTTATATTTAAATGAAAACAGAGCTTTGCAAATTCATTTTTTGCTCAGGCATTTTTATGTTCTGGATTGTTCTATCGTAGGTATTTTCCTCCCACCATTGACAGAGTGAAAACTGGAAGAGGCTGAAAAGACAATAGCCGAACCAAGTTTATAAGAAAGTGTTGCTGGGAATTGAGTTTGGAACGCATGAAAATGTAAGCTGATAGAATTCAATGGGAGAATGCAGATCTCCCACACTGCATTTTGTTCCATTACTTTAGCCGCATGTTGTATGAGCCAAAACACTCTCTATGAATAACACATGATGTGGAAAAACTAAGGTTATGACTGACAAACCTCTGTTCGCCCTTTGGATACACATTTTATGAACAGCATCGGACAGCCGTGTGAAGCCTCAGCTCCGCTCTGCATCATAATCTGGTCCAGTACAGACGCACTGCGGGGGGAGAGGCCGAGTAATGTTCCAGTGGAATTGTAATGTCACCGGGTGGCCAGCCATAGCTTAGGTTGGTTACGCAGTACCAGAATTCAGACGGATATCCGCTTAGGAGCATTTTTCAATTAGCCTGCTGTATAGACGTGATCTTATTGCAGCTTATCTGTGATGGATAAATAATGTTTTCAAGAGTGGGTGTATTTGACATCTGTTGAATATACTTATTTTTATATAGAGAGATCTGGAAAAAGTGAGGAGACCACTGCAAATTGTTCTTAAATGAACCTTATTGTAAACCTCTGGAATGTGATCATAAGGACGATGGATGGTCACTAGGTGTTAAACAAAGCTGAGCTGATGCATTATTCGAGGTCTGACAACATTGCATAATCTTTGTTATTTTGCCCAGTTTTCATTTTCTGCAAATAAATGCTCTGAATGACCAATTTATTTACTTTTTCAGAAAGTTGTGAGAAATGATGTCCGTAGCTTGTGGAATAAAACTAAAATGTTATTTTTAACCAAACTCATGACTATCAATAGTAAAACCATTACTATTATACCAAACCATTACTATTATACCAAACTCATGACTATCAATAGTAAAACCAGAGACACTGATGATTTTGTAGTGGTCTCTTAATTCTTTCCAGAGCTGCACTGTATATAATAGATATATAGTATATAGAGAGAGTGGGAGAGATTGTACTGTATATAATAGATGTATAGTATATAGAGAGATTGTACTGTATATAATAGATATATAGTATATAGAGAGATTGTACTGTATATAATAGATATATAGTATATAGAGAGAGTGGGAGAGAGTGTACTGTATATAATAGATATATAGTATATAGAGAGAGTGGGAGAGATTGTACTGTATATAATAGATATATAGTATATAGAGAGAGTGGGAGAGATTGTACTGTATATAATAGATATATAGTATATAGAGAGAGTGGGAGAGATTGTACTGTATATAATAGATATATAGTA
>JACXGM010020009.1:0-18058 GCA_016801145.1 Umbra pygmaea | reverse complement strand
TTGGATTCTAAATGATTGACGATCTGATTGTTAATCTGGCTTTCGAAGACTTTAGAGAGACAGGGCAGGATGGATATGGGTCTGTAACAGTTAGGGTCTAGAGTGTCCCCCCCTTTGAAAAGAGGGATGATTGCAGCTGTTTTCCAGTCTTTTGGGATCTCTGAGGATACAAGAGAGAGGTTAAACAGGCTAGTAATGGCTACAGAATAAGCTACTGCTTATTCTGATGTTATAATATAAGAACTGTAAGGGCTGTCTCTCTGTCCTAAGTCACTCTTGGCCTTGCTTCCTTGTCTCAGTCACATGTTGTCATAGTGACCATGAGTCTTCTCCCTGTCTGTCTTATATGTCTTAAGAATCCTCCAACAGGCCTCAACTATAGCTGTACAACTCTCTCTAATAGTAATACCATTCTTAACGGTCCAAACTGTATTTAAACATCATTATATAAAATCTACTTCTCAACACTGTTTAACTACTTTTTTGCTGAATTAACTTGATAGTTTTTACTTGTCTGCACTACTTGTATTAAGTGACTACATACAGCTCTGGAAATAAAATTAAGAGTCCATGGCAAAAAGAACATTTCTCTGGTTTTACAATTGATAGGTATGTATGTGTTTGGGTAACATTTACAGTTTTGTTTGATTCCATAAACTACAGACAATATCTCTTCCAAATTATAAATACTAATATGGTCATTCAGAGCATTTATTTAGCAGAAAATGGTCAAAATAACAACAAAATGCAGTGATTTCAGAACTTGAATAATGCAAAGGAAATTAGTTTATAATAACTTATAAACAATACAATATTAATGTATTAACTTGGGAAGAGTTCAGAAATCAATGTATGGTGGAATAATAATAATTGTATAACAATAATAATTGGTTCGATGAATCTTGGCATGCTCTCCACCAGTCTCACATTGGTTTTGGGTGACTATGCAACTCCTGGCAAAAAACATTCAAGCAGCTCAGCTTTGTTTGATGGCTGGTGACCATCTATCTTCCTCTGGATCACATTCCAGAGGTTTTCAAAGGGATCCATTTTAGAAAAATCAGAGTTTTCCAGAGCTTGATCAGTGTTTTAATAACTTGCTACTAGCTACATCCTGTTCAAGTAAGACAATATCCATACCTACAACCTTAATATTTTTCTAGTTGCAATTATTAAGCATGAAATGTTTTGGCGTAACTCAAATTGTTTGGTCCCACCCAAGAATGCTGTGTCATGAAAAAGGTTGGGAACCACTGATTTATGCTAATTATAAAGTTAAACTTGGTACTAAAATATCACACTAAACATATAATTAGCTTCCAGAGACACAATTTATTTTCAATACTACAGTAAACTTACTAATTGTCCTCTTGGTCCAAATGCCTTTGGTTGTCTTTTCCAATTTATTTTAGTAACATTGAAGTAAGTCCTCAATACCTCTTTATCCATATGTGCGGTCATCACACGTTGAGACTTCAGAGTAAACCTGTCTACTAATCCATTCATACATACTCTAACTGCAAACATGACATAGATTGCCCACACAGGCACTACCAAACGATTTTGACGGCTAGTTTATTGGCAGAAAAGGCTACCAATACAGCTTGCTGAACATGAAAATGAAGGTACATTTGTTGTAGCTATATATTCTTTAGTGTACTCGGCCTTAAACTTGTACTTTTGGAAAACAGAATATAAAAGCAAGTTAAAAAATCATTAGCAGCCATTTTGTTTTGCAGCAAAGGTGTTAAACTGATGTGACCACTCGGAAGGATAGTGGGCGGGAATGCCGTGTGGGCGGGACTTGGACAACTAGTGTGAAACAAAGAGTAGCTGGGAGGTACAAAATAAAGTACAAAATAAAGATTTTGTGTAAACAATAAAACACAAAAGGACTTTGATGAGTCAAAACAGGTTATGGAAATACACGAAGCAACGGCACCAACACACATCGCAGGTTACAATGAACGATCAATACAAACCCAGGAACGTAAATACATCTACTGATGAATGAAGTGATACTGACATTGGTTTGTGATGATGTCATAGATGATGATAGTTCAGGTGGAACAGAAAATTAATTTGGGACTGGAGCCCCCGACTCCACAGATGGGGGAGACCATACATCTCAGAAATTATATACCCTAAAAAAGTCAAGCAAAATGAAGGCTTGTAGGGCATTCGGTATAACAGGGACACTCAATTTCACAACAGAAAACATATTTTATATGTATATTCTCTGTCTCGACAGACCTCCCAATACAAACGATGACATAGTATTGAGGATTTTAAATCTGGCACTCTCTCTAGCCAAGCATGTGTGAAACATATCTCATTGTCCTACAAATGTCTGTGAGAAGATCCCAGGATCTCTGTATTGTTATATCGTTGGCTGGCCCTTTAATGCACAGTTGGTCTTTACTAAACAAATATCCACAAATATATTGCGGGATTTCTTTACTTTTCATTCAATTCTCATCCGAATATATTTCTTATAAGGGCCCATGGGGGATTGACTAAGAAGCATGAAAATAGAAAAATGAAAACAATAGAAAGGTCTAACATAATTATATACAGGTACACTGTGGAATAGAACATCTCCTACACACAAGTGGTAGGTACAAGTACTCAAAGGATAATTGCAGTAAAAGAAGGTCAAAACACCTGGCCAAGTGTTACATTCGCACATCCAGACTGCCAGCTATTTCTCATGCATTAGCATCATTTTTAACTCTAGCAAGGGACTTTGTTTATCCCAAGTGTGCCTAAAGCCATGTGGGTGTCCATTAGCTGGTATAGAAATGACTTTATTTGTCATCTTAGGACAAGAATTGAAAGCATCAAGGCACATTTCTCCTAATTAGCCAGCGAACGGAGAACATGGGTTAGGAGCCCAAGGCAGGGAGGGAGCATAATTAGGGAAATGCATGGTCAGTTTCCAAAAGTAAGACTCAGGCATATTTGACCAATTATGATGAGCTGGTGTCACAGCATGCCATAGAGTGTAAACACTTATGTAACAATAGAAACAGATGTGTGCATGGATATAAAAAACTATTTTTTTAATAATATTTCCTTATTAAGATTGACAATAATGAGAACAAAGGTCCATGCAAAGAAACATATGCACATTATACCTATATCTCCCTTATACTCCCCCCTGCTCAACAATACATCCCTCCCACCAAAGATAACCCCCCCACCAACACCTAACCTGCCCTACACAAACATAGCATCCCCCAGCTCTACATTAACAGACATACACAGAAAACCTAAAGCATATACATGGGTGAAAAAATATGCACACATCTGCCCTGGATTTTAAAATTGTCCCTGTGTAGCCCTGAAGAGAGAACCATTGAGAAACTGAGGGGGGCTGGGGAGACTTCCATTTAAGGAGAATTCTGTGTTGAGCCAATAATGTGGTGAAAACAAGTGTCTGCATGTTTGGGGTCAGACATGGGAATAAATACAGTAATAGATTACTTTTCTGGGTTGGGCCGAGTTCACAACTTTTGGGAAGTTCCTCAGTACGACCATAATGACCAGGTAAAAGAAGTTCCTAACTTACCAGTGAGCTATGAAAAACAAAAACCTTCAATTGGAACAATGGGAAACATTCTAAAATTACAGAACTTCATTTACCTGGTCATTAGTGTCTTACTGAGGAACTTCCCAAAAGTTGTGAACTTAGCCCAACCCAGAAAAGTAATCTATTACTGTATTTATCCCGATCTCTGTTTGGGGTAAAATGAGAACATTACCCTGGAGCAACTTAGGATAAAGTGCCTTGCCCAAAGACACAATGACATTTGACACAGTTGGGAATTGAACCGGCAACCTTTACAACTACCAGTCTGATTCCCTAACCACTGAGCCATCTGCACATGAATCACAGTAGGGTAAATTTCAGACTGTCTGAACTTGGAGAAGTGAACTCTATGAACCACCTTAAACTGTGTAAGATGGCCAAGTAATTTTGCCTCACCCCACCACTCCTGTGAGTTCAACACCCATTTCCTGCTACCAGGAAGATTTACTTTTGTTGGTGGAGTGTTTGTCAAAGCCCATAACCCATGAATAGACTTGAGAAATTACCACTTTTTCTCTGGGCAGGAGATCAATAGAGCATCCCAGGCCTGGTTCAGAGGTAAACCGGGAAGCCAGGAATTTGGGAGGAAACCAAATTACTTATATGGATATAGTTAGAAAAAAAGTTTGATGGATGCAGAGTGTTTAAAGGCCAGATTGGAGAGGCTAGAGAAAGTACCATTGTCGTAAAGGTCATGGAAAATATGCATTTCCTTGCACAGAGAGAGAAGTCATTGTTAATGAGAGGGGAGAATATGTTTTTGAAGATTAATTTTCTGTTAATCCAATTAACCTAATTTCACTAACAAAATATTAGTGTGTCTTTGATAGATCAAAATTAAATTGCTGATACAAACACCCAATTATTTATAAATGAAAGTCATGGAAATTCAGGGGTGCCTAAACATTTGCATATGACTGTATGCAGTATCTCACAAAGAACTGGCTGTGTGTTGAGTTATTTTGAGGGGACAGCAAATTTACACTGTTATACAAGTTGTACACTCACTAATTTACATTGTAGCAAAGTGTCATTTCTTCAGTGTTGTCACATGAAAAGTTATAATCAAATATAAAAATAAAATGTGAGGGGTGTTCTGTGAGATACTCTAAATATACACACACACTAATCAGCCATAACATTATGACCTAATATTGTGTAAGTCCTTGAGATGCGTGGATGGGCTAGTATTTCATCCACAACTGCATCACAAATCTCATCATTCTTCCGCCATCCATCCGCACCAACGTTTTTGACCAATTTTCAAAGCCGCACCAGCCCACCATCCGCTGGTAACAATATGTAACAATGTATATTTTTCATTTGATTAGTTCAACAAATTTGATTGAAATTTCTAGTAAGAAATCTCTAGTAAGTCCCCCCTTCAGCGCCAAAACAGCCCTGACCCAATGAGGCATGGACTCTACTAGACCTCTGAAGGTCTGCTGTAATATCTGGCACCAAAACATTAGTAGCTGATCCTTTAAGTTCTGTAAGTTGCAAGTTGGGGCCTACATGGATCGGACTTGTTTGTCCAGAACATCCCACAGATGCTCTATTGGATTGAGTTCTGGTGAATTTGGAGGACAATTTAACACCTTGAACTCATTGTTGTGTTCCTCTAACTATTCTTGAACCATTTTTGCTTTGTGGTAGGGCGCATTATCCTGCTGAAAGATGCCAATGCCATCAGGGAAAACCAAGGGTGTACATGGTCTGCAACAGTGCTTAGGTAGGTGGTACGTGTCAAAGTAACATCTACATGAATGGCAGGACCCAAGGACCCAGGGGAGAAACCAGTTGCGCCTACTCCACTTATAACTAGGGGGCAACCGTGACACCCTCCTAGGCTTGAATCACAATATAGTTACATACGTGAATAAGAATTGACAGAGTAATATATTATTATTATTATTTTGATTATGAAGTAGGAACTCATTAGTAATTAATTATGCATATAAAGTATAAACCGTCTTAATAAATGGAACTTTAATACAATTTAGGATAATGATGTGGTACTGCTTAGGGAGGAATTCAACTTTAATATATAAAAAGACTCTTGCCTCAAAGTTATCAGTCAAGTTAAAGAACATCTTGATAGACATGCTATTAAACCAGGCAAGGCAGTCTTGTCTTTTTCACTGAAAGAATCCCTATTATCTGTGTTACTTTGGGCAAGGAAGATTGTTCTGTGATTGTGTCATTGGTCAGCACCATCATTTCAGCACATTACAAAAACTCCACCATAACCTTTGGAATTAAAGGAGAATTACGGGCGATTTCAACACGTATCTGTGTTGTTATGAAAATTTGAGGTGCTGTCAGTAGCAAGACAAACTCAAACAATCTATGTTACCTACACCGTGTTATCCTCCTGCTCCAGTTTACACCTGTTATGCTGCAACGGGGCAAGTTTTAAAACATGCTTTTAGCTTCTTAACACACACATACCTCTGTGTTTTCTGATGAAGTCCACACTAGTCGATTGTCGAACTCATACGATCCAATATTCCAAAACGTATGTTTTCCACCAAATAAATCTGCTGTGGTTATGTCCATAGACTACTGTATACAGCAACATTGATCGACCGTAACCTGACACCAGTACTTTGCCTGCACAGCTCCAACAGTTCAAGAGTTACCGCGAATGCACATAGGTAACTAAGCAACAGTGGAGACTCCCGCGAAATCAGAGAGGACCTGGAATATGTGCATGCGCGATAACTCTTGAACTCTTCAACTGTTGGAGCTGTGCAGGCAAAGTAGTGGTGTCAGGTTACGGCTGACCAATGTTGCTACACACAGTAGTCTATGGACATAACCACAGCAAATCGGTTTTTTTTGGTGGAAAAGATACGTCTTTGAATATTGGACTGTATGAGTTCGACAATCGACTAGTGTGGACAGAGGTATGTGCACTGGCCGATTTATTGCAACATATTTGCACTTCATTCCCATTTACTGCAGTCAGATTCGCTGTGTTCACTCTGAAGGAATCACTGCACATGGCTATGCACTTCGAACATGGCTACACATTTCAAACATGTTAAGAGGCTAACAGCACGTTTTAAAACTTGCCCCGTTGCAGCATAACAGATGTAAACTGGAGCAGGAGGATAACACGGTGTAGGTAACAAAAGATTGTTTGAGTTTGTCTTACTACTGACAGGACTCCAAATTTCCTAACAACACAACTATGTGTTGAAATTGCCCAGAATTCTCCTTTAATAAAACGTGTTATGGTACAAATATCTGATGTTGATTAATCATCTGGATCAGCTCACGTCCTACTGCATTACAGGGCAACTAGCTTGGAGCTCAATCGTCAACGCAATAGCTAGCAATTCACTCTCACCTGGTTACACTCTCACCTGGTTACACTCTCACCTGGTTTCACTCTCACCTGGTTTCACTCTCACCTGGTTTCACTCTCACCTGGTTGCCACCGTGTTTTGCTGAATCACTTCATGTGATGCCAGTTGTTAATAACAACCATGTTTTATGGAAAAACTTTCCCAAAAAACCTTCCCAAAAATATAAAGTAAGCTTTTGTGGTAGTACAATTAAAGGTACTTTGCACAAACAATTTACACGTTAATTTTGTTTCAGACCTCTAAAAAGATGTGGTCTGGTACAGTTTCATTAACTACGGGCACATATGTACAGTGCTGACAGACAGTAGGTGAACCCCTTGTGAAATTATAGATTGTTTTAGTGTTCACATTACATTTTCTCTTTTATGTGATATAACAGGTTTATGTTGGCCAATTCCATGTGTTGGTTCAGACGAAATCATGCGTATAGTTGAAAAACCAATTAAAAAAGAATTAGTACAGGTGCACAAAACTGCCTATTACCTTTACCAGAGATCACCTGAAGTAAGACAGGCAGGTTGATTCTCTATTGACAGCAGAGGCTTTTTCATTTCAACCCTAATTAGGAAACATCACATGCAAATGGACAGTTACTTCGAAGTAAATCACAATGAAAAAAAACGTAGCTGCAGAGGTGACATGATTGATAATTAACAGTCCCTGGTCTAGACACTGTGACCATGTCAAAAGATACCGTAAATACAGCCAGGGCATCTAAAGAAAGATACAGTTCAGAAATTAATTTAAAATGAAATTGTTGAGGAACAAAATAAGTGTCTCTAAGGCGGCCTGTGCCTCCTCTATATTATCTTCCGATAGTATGTCCATCTTTGTCAATAATTTGTTCTTTCTAACCTCCCTGGCTTGACCTTCAGAGGCTAAGTGAGCTTTTAACATCTAAAGATATGTCATTAAAGAGAGACCCTAGCCTTGGCTCTCTAACAAGGACTCAAAGAGAACTACCACTTACATCAAAGCCTTTCATCCTGCTTTGTAATTACACGTGTCCCGGCTAATTACAGCTGGTCATCACTTTGGAAACATAGTGGGCTAAGTAGCCAGGATTACTGTGAGTGATACATGGGGCAGTCTGACAGCCTGCAGTGTTCATTTAGACTGCAACTGGCTGTTGCCTTCCTGTAATGCAGGGTGTCTGTGTCAGGGGGAGGAACGCATGTACAGCAAAGATGGGGGGACACATTTGGGGTTAAGATTAGATGAGTAGGCAATGCAGGTTAAGTTAATACAGGTCTGTGTGAGAAAGAGGTCCAGATATGTGTGTACATGTGGGGAAGTCCCCAGAAACATTGTAAAGATTTTCCCCCTCACATTGTCTTAAATGTGTACTCTGTAGCACTTATGTTATACTATTATTATTATTAAATTGGGATCAATGTTAGGTTTATGCATCAGGGCTAGCTCAAATTTTGGCATGAAGTTTAGGTTATTAAGGTGTAGGTTGTGTTTAAGGTTAGATTATTAAGGTGTTAGGCTTGGTTAAATACTGGGGTAAAAGTTGAGTTGATTTAGGGCAAGGGAAAGGTTAAGATTAGGGATAGAGTTAGGCTTTTGGCTAATAAGTAGGGAACACAGTGTGAGGATTACGTTTTAGAGGCGTGGCTCAGTTAAATATGTACCCAGACTAGATTAAAGAGCTCTGTCATATGGTTCTTGACATAGTCAAGGTTAAGGAACATGGGCTTCTATAACGAGGAAAATGTTTGCTTAATGTAACCTATTTTGGCCTGGTGGATTACTTAAGTGGAGGTACTTCTATAGAAATCCACTGTATTGATTGTTAATGGGAGTCGCCAACTATGTTTCCCAGAAAACAAAAGCTGAGTGGAAAATGTATTATCAAAAAATCAGTATGTATTAAATAGTTGTTATAAATGGCGAAACCATAGTGTACACAAATGCCCTCAATAGTTAGACATCTATAGAGCACAAAGAAGACAAAATTATTCACTGTCTTAAAAAGGAAAGGCACTGTATATTTTTCAATGCAATTCTAAGCAACTTAGTCGAGAAAATCTAAGTGAAAAATGATCTGTGTTATGGCTAACTTAAAAATGACTAATGACTAACTTAAAAATGACTAATGACTAACTTAAAAATGATTCCATTATTACATAATTAAGTGCAGGTTTAAAAAGCACTATCACCCACCCAAGTCAAATTTACACACATTTTCAGTCATCTGAGATTCAGTCAAATAGACCCTTAGAAAACTGTCTTAATGTAAGAAATTCGTTTTTAAAAGCCTTCTGTTTCACATACCCTTTTGAAACTCATTATTGTAAATGGTTTAGTTGCTCAGGGCTTTATAATTCAGTAGTGGGAACAGGAAATCAACGATCAGAACCACGCTAATTTAACAGTCGAGGTGGTTTCTATGAAAGTTGTCAGCTTGATGTAATTACCACAATTTTACTCTCAAAACAGTGGCAAGGAAATTGAAGAAAAACAAAAGTAGTAAACGGGTTGCTTCAGGTGCTTAAATGTTTAATGACTAGCGAGTAGCAGTCATGTATATTTAAAGAAAGGCAAGAAAAGACCTACCAGGGTGTTCTTTCGCAAAGTTCTGTGCCTTCCCCATTTTTACTGCCCTTGTCATCCTTTAGTGATCCTGTCTATAGGTTAGGATACTTTAAACTCACACACTTTCTTAACAGGAAGCCCCCAAATGTGTGATTAATTCATTTGTTTAACCGTTTACATTTTTATGGTTGACTTGTGCCAGATTCCATTAAAACCAGAAAGTGGAGAATATGATGAAAAAAGAAAATCCAACATGAAAATGCAATTTCAATAATGCTAAATACGTATAAGCAATATTGGCAAGTGTAACTTTAATTTTCTCTTTTAACCTTGTGGCTTTTCTCATTGCATTTTACCATTTAAAATGTTCCTGGTGTGAACCACATGGAAATGTATTCTGCAAACGTTAGACATTTTCTCTGAGTCAGCGTCCGTTTATTGAGGCTATACATCTCCCATTAACATCAGCTGATACGTATGTTTGTGCATCTAGGCACCAGCAAAGGCATCCACAGTCAAGTTCATTTAAAACAGCTCATATTTATTTAATTTAGATGCAAATTCTCATTCTCCACCCAGTGACTTCCTGCAATTGCAGCAAGTGTGTAAAAGTTGGTCTGATGAGATGAAATAGGATGTACGCAGACAGTCACACCGAATGGGCATCCATATAAAAACATGTTGGTCTACTCTGCATGCCCTGGCACCAGCACTGACGACCCCATGGTCTGAAGCAGTGCTGCATTGTGCAGCCATGGAGATGACAAAGGCAGTTTAGAAAGGGCCAGAAAGGTTAAACTAGTCCCTGAGCTTTCTCTCTTCCCACATGTGTTCCAGACAGTTGCATCCGTTTAATGCTTTTAGCCAGGGTTCGAAATTACTTAGGACTCTTGGGGGACCCCTTAAAATGTAATTATAAAAATTCTGAAGATTAACTTGCTACACTATATACTGTAGGCAAACTTTTGAGGACACCCCTACTAATAGTGGAGGATGGATAATGGTCTGGGGCTGTTTTTCATGGTTTGGGCCCAGTAGTGTAGTGGTGTCTGGAGAAGTGGCTATACGCTAACGGGTAACCCCCCACCTCGGGAGCAAAAACATTACGGCACCTTATATAAATGAAATTCCTGACATGACAAGGTGAATAACAGGTAATTCTGTCCTTGAGCAAGGCAGTTAAATGCTCCAAGGGTACCTTTTGTGGCAGTACCATGCACCACTGGATTGAATAATAATAATATCTGAAAAGACTGTACCTATTTGGTAGAAGTTTTACTTTGTTTCAAATTGTGCATCGAAATGTGAGGGTGCAACCTAATAGAAGGACTAATACAGGCTGATGATGATGATGATGGTATGTAACGTAATTCATGTTTTTAAAATAATTTTCTAAGAACAAAATTTGGGAGAATTTATGAGAGGTATGAGTAGAGCACACAGAGTAAAGCGCACAACGTGCAAGAAAGGGAAATGTTTTGTGCCGGAAATAATCCACACAGCAGGCTTAGGGTTTTTAGTTTATGGCTGCGTGCAAATTTGCACCCGTGTCCGTGGCCCCCTTGGCGACCGCCTTGTCTGCTTGTGCCAGCAGCCGGGCCTGCATACAGGTGATTCACAGAAAACGCATCTCAAAAAGCTTCTAACAGTAACACAATTGACCAGAAATAAGTCATATCTGGAGAAGGACGCTTTGCACACCACTGCACCAGCTCCGTCAGTGGGCTGTTACCCACATCCTTTAACCTCCAAGAGTGCTGTACTGTTGGGCCTGTCCTCCAGCCCCCTCCCTGTGGACAAGCTCCATGAATCAGTTCCTCTCAGGCACTGCAGGCTCCAGGGACCTGTATCACATCTCTCCCCTGGGGGTAATGGGTCGAGACAAGGGTTTAAGGGATGAACTGTGTCCCTCAGTCAGAAAAACAGATTTAAACATAATCTGAAGACATGGACGTAGCAGACCATGTATTTGCCCTATAACACAGTGATGTGATTCCAGATGGGATTTGTGAATCAGCGATCTCATTTTTCTCTCATTAGTGAGCCAAGGCTCTGGCAGAGTGTTTGTCTGGGTAATAAGGAGGAGGCTAGGGTATGAATTTGATGGGCCTCCACAACAGTACCACATCAAGTAATTGGTAGTTTGTGTTGCCACTCCACTTACCCAAGAGAAATACGAGTCTCAGTTTAATCCTGGAAAAGGTTAAAGGGCATTTCAACCTTGCAAGGAATCCCTTCACTGTAGTGTAAGTAACGACCACAAAATTGGTCCATGACATTTCTGTTTATCCAAACGGTGTATATAACGGTGTAGATCGCCACACTCTGCAATTGGCCAACCCACATCAATTTTCATATCATTAGGCCACTTCCCTGTAAGTGGTGAAGATGCAGGCATCTGTGAAACACTGACAACAAGAAATGGCAGCGGTGGAAAAAACAACAAAGACATCACACATGGTCAGCGGTTACAGGCCACACCGGATGGGAAGACGGTTGAAAAATCCAACTGGTTATTTGCCACAGGTTAGAAAATGAACAAATGATGAGCCAAAAACTGTCCTCAAAATCAGGGACTGTCATTTATGTGCTCAGAGGTGAACCGTATGATCAAAACCACTTGCTTACTTCACACTTTACATACTCAATCAGGGGTGGACAGGCCATATAACCATATGCTATAGCACTCGCGCTAGCTCGACCCTGTTCTCCCTGAGTGAGAGATATGCCCAAGGAACATAGACAAATT
The DNA here is from genome assembly GCA_016801145.1 of Umbra pygmaea. Taxonomy (NCBI): domain Eukaryota; kingdom Metazoa; phylum Chordata; class Actinopteri; order Esociformes; family Umbridae; genus Umbra; species Umbra pygmaea. Next base: position 5,802 of record JACXGM010020009.1, on the reverse strand, counting down.
ATAGATTCTCAACATTGTTCCCCATAAGGAATCTAATGTGTCAGTGTTCTGAAATTCTTGTTTTTCTTTCCTTATCCTTTATTTACCCAAGTCGAACAATTGAGCTAATTGTCATTTTCAAAGACAACATGGGAAAAGACATTCAATAAACAATAAATTGAAATACAAATAAACACTAGACATAAGGAAATAATCCACACTAAATAAATCAAGACACATTTTAATGTTTGGTGGATTGAACAGGTGCACTGATCAGATAGCAGCTGTTTCAGTTTATTTTTGGCGTACAGTTTGAAGCAGAGGAAGCTGGTGAATCTTATTTAAGGAGATTGGCCTCATGTCTTCACTGGATTAAATGGATTGGAGTTTAACACGTGAAACTTAGTGTTGTATACCATTCTTTGTACTCTATACTACAGTGCCTTGCGAAAGTATTCAGCCCCCTTGATCTTTTCGACCTTTTGCCACATTTCAGGCTTCAAACATAAAGGGCCCTATCTTACACCCAGCGCAATTGACTTTTTACACAAACGCATGTATCATTCCTATCTTACACCCGACGCATATGGGACATTTCCCTCCACAGACGCGCGTCTGTAAATTAGGGAATGAACTTGCGTTCGTTGGGCGGTTCAGCGAAAAGAAGAGGCGTGTTCCGGCGCAAACGTTCCTTGGTGCTATCTTGCAGTCCCCGAAAACAATTCCGCCACTGACCAGGAAAAACCTGGTTTAAAGTCAGTGGCGTGTTATTCATATGCTATTTTAAGGGCGCATGCCTAACCATAATGTAGCGTGTGCACAATGCGCATACACTGTGCTCCTCTCATCTACACAAATTGTGCAGCAGTTCTTTATTATTGCAATACATAATTAGAAGGAAAAATATTACCACACGAGGAAGTCATTGTGGTGTCCGAAAATGTGAAAAATAGATATACATCTAGTGTACACATTTACTCAAATTATTCATAATGAATTATTTGCACTGATATACATCAACCTCAAGGGAACCCATTCAATCAACAAATATACAAACGTAATTTGCAATGCTAATAGTAAAATCTCCTATGTCTTTACTCAGAATTACTCAGGCTCAAGCAACGACTCATTTATGGCAACTTTGCCATGAGGAATCCCCCCTTAAATGGGTGGCTGGGAAGGGGACAACAGCTATGCGTTAAAGACATGATTAACGATGACACAATTTATGATGCCAGCAAGTGCGTAAAATGCTGTTTAATCAAATACATACACAAACACGCAGTGTAGCCTAATTGAACGAACATTTGGCACACTGAAAATGTGTGTCAGGTGTTTGGATAGAACAGGTACACTACTCAAGTTGCAGCATTCTTTGTGGCTTGTTGTATTTTACGCAACATTTCCATGAACCATGGATGTGTTGATGACATTAGAAATGCAGAACGGGAATGGAAAGCTTATTTGACAGAAGAGTAATATCGGTCTAATGTTAGACTACATTACAAAAATATTACCATGCATTCATAACCTCGTGATTCAGTGAGAGTGAGTCCAAAACATCGGAAAGTAGGCTGTCTTGTGACATTTCTTTATTTACATTTTGTAAAAAGAAAAATCTATAGATAATCGCCGTTATAATAGCAATCCGCCATGGAACAAGCGCGCTTGCTCTTAAAGGGAATGTGAGATGACGATCTGATTGTTTTATTGCACGTTACGCCCAAACCACACCTATGACTAATGAAGCTACTTTAGACCTACCCATTTTAGATATGCGTTGGGTGCAGGGCAGCTGACAGGGGGGACAGCCGGGAATGTTGTGGCCCTGGTTGGGTGCAAGAATCATTTATCCCGCCGGTAAAATAGCAACAGCGCCCGGGACCCTCCCACAATGTAACTTGCGTTTCGCGTTTGATACTTGCGTTTCAGATTGTTAAAATAGGGCCCAAAGACATGAAACTGTAATTTTTTGTGAAGAATCAACAACAAGTGGGACACAATCATGAAGTGTAACGAAATTTATTGGATATTTCAAACTTTTTTAACAAATAAAAAACTGAAAAATTGGGCGTGCAAAATTATTCAGCTTAGCCCCCTTAAGTTAATAGTTTGTAGCGCCACCTTTTGCTGCGATTACAGCTGTAAGTTGCTTGGGGTATGTCTCTATCAGTTTTGCACATTGAGAGACTGAAATTTTTGCCCATTCCCTCTTACAAAACAGCTCGAGCTCAGTGAGGTTGGATGGAGAGCATTTGTGAACAGCAGTTTTCAGTTCATTCCACAGATTCTCGATTGGATTCAGGTCTGGACTTTGACTTGGCCATTCTAACACCTGGATATGTTTATTTGTGAACCATTCCATTGTAGATTTTGCTTTATGTTTTGGATCATTGTCTTGTTGGAAGACAAATCTCCGTCCCAGTCTCAGGTCTTTTACAGACTCCATCAGGAATGGTCCTGTATTTTGGTCCTGTATTTTGCTCTATCCATCTTCCCATCAATTTTAGTAATCTTCCCTGTCCCTGCTGAAGAAAAGCAGGCCCAAACCATGATGCTGCCACCACCATGTTTGACAGTGGGGATGGTGTGTTCAGGGTGATGTGCTGTGTTGCTTTTACGCCAAACATAACGTTTTGCAGTTGCCAAAAGGTTCGATTTTGGTTTCATCTGACCAGAGCACCTTCTTCCACATGTTTGGTGTGTCACCCAGGTGGCTTGTGGCAAACTTTAAACAACACTTTTTATAAATATCTTTCAGAAATGGCTTTCTTCTTGCCACTCTTCCATAAAGGCCAGATTTGTGCAGTATACGACTGATTGTTGTCCTATGGACAGACTCGCCCACCTCAGCTGTTGATCTCTGCAGCTTATCCAGAGTGATCATGAGCGTCTTGGCTGCATCTCTGATCAGTCTTCTCCTTGTATGAGCTGAAAGTTTAGAAGGACGGCTGGGTCTTGGTAGATTAGCAGTGGTCTGATACTCCTTCCATTTCAATATTATCACTTGGGATGTTTAAATCTTGGGAAATCTTTCTGTATCCAAATCCGTCTTTAAACTTCTCCACAACAGTATCTCGGACCTGCCTGGTGTGTTCCTTGTTCTTCATGATGCTCTCTGTGCTTTCAACGGACCTCTGAGACTATCACAGAGCAGGTGCATTTATACGGAGACTTGATTACACACAAGTGGATTCTATTTATCATCATTAGTCCTTTAGGTCAACATTGGATCATTCAGAGATCCTTACTGAACTTCTGGAGAGAGTTTGTTGCACTGAAAGTAAAGGGGCTGAATAATTTTGCTCGCCCAATTTGTCAGTTTTTTATTTGTTAAAAAAGTTTGAAATATCCAATAAATTTCATTCCACTTCATGATTGTGTCCCACTTGTTGTTGCTTCTTCACAAAAATTACAGTTTTATATCTTTATGTTTGAAGCCTGAAATGTGGCAAAAGTTCGAAATGTTCAAGGGGGCCGAATACTTTCGCAAGGCACTGTATGTCCAGACAATAATATGAGCCCTTCCTCATAATTTAAGGTTCACAGGCTCCATTGGTTTAAAGAAAGTGCAAAGCTTAAAGGGAAATTTCACAGAAATTAGTTTAATAAAATAGTGTCTACCAAAGTTAACATAGACGATTTATATAACATACAATGGCCTTTCTGCCAATGCGTCTTTGAAAACCACAGAGAGTACATTTCGCGATCCACATGTCTTCTTCTGTATCAGTCTACAGTTGAAATACTACAAGGTCCAGAATTCAAACCAAACTTAGTGCTCGCCCCCCTAGCAAGTAGCTTCCAGTGATGTCCAATGTAGCCTAATGCTGACTACTGCTCACCAGGCAGATGCTAAATATATACAGTCGTAAGCAAAAGTTTAGGCACCCCTGACAATTTCCATGATTTTCATTTATAAATAATTGGGTGTTTGGATCAGCAATTTCATTTTGATATATTTGATATATTGCTAGCTACATACATATGAATCAGAGTTATATGACCTGTCTTCCTCCAGTAGGTGCAGATTGTGCAGAATATTCTGTCACCAATAATGTTTGAAATGACGTCGCAATTAGACATTATGCTTGAACACAAGATATATGCTAGCTAGCAGTTAGCTCTCTATAAACCATCTTAAGTGACACATACAGCCAGTGGCCCATGGCCTACAGTGCATCCGGAAAGTATTCACAGCGCTTCACTTTTTCCACATTTTGTTTTGTTACACCCTTATACCGAAATGGATTAAATTCATTATTTCCCTCAAAATTCTACAAAAAAATATCCCTTTTATGAAATGTGAATGTCACACCTTGGCTGGACTTAATGCCCAGTGTGGCTGAGCTAAGAGTGAGATCATGAATTCAATATACTGTACGTATACTGATCATTTCTTTGTCAGTGGGCAAATGTACAAAATCAGAAGAGGATCAAATAATTTTTTCCCTCACTGTATCTCCCTCAGGACCAGCCTCATTGTCAGCCTCAGCATCACCCCCAGTATCATCCACAGTATCACCTACAGTATCATCCACAGTATCAGCCTCATTATAACCCCCAGTATCACCCTCCGTATCAGCCTCATATCCTCATCTTTAGTATCACCCTCAGCATCAGCCTCATTTTCACCTTCAGTGTCAATCAGCCTCAGTATCAGCCTCATTTTCACATTCAGTATCACCCTCAGTATCTCCCTAATTTTCACCTTTAGTATCAGCCTTACTATCAGCCTCTCACAGTGACACTCCACAGGGAAAGAAGAGGAGAGACAGAAAGAAAGGGGGGATGGGGAGAGAAGCAGAGCAAAACAAAAGGAGGGGGGGGGTAGGAGAGGATGAAAGACTGAGTAAAGGAAAGCTGGGCCCAGATCAGAGAGGTTAGACAACAGCTCCAGTTTGTCAGGAACGAAGCATTGTGAAATGTTCAAATCTGCAGGGACAGACATTCCCTTTGAACTGTAAAATGCAGATCTAAACAATCATCTGTGCAACCCTTTACCTGTGGCAGCACAACCACCAAGCCTGGATTTACAGTGTTTGTGAATGTTTACAGTTTTGTGTAGTTAGCTTACTAAGTAGGAGAAGGATTGTGGTTTTGAATATGAAAATGTATGCAATGCTCTCTGAGTGTCTGCTGAGTGATCTGAATTTAAAAATGTATGTACAGTATTTCTGCGCCTCCATACCCATTGTTCAACAAACCTGTTTAATCAACAAGAACAATTGCTCTGCTGGTAATTATTGCATGTTTGTACAGGAATACCAACTTATTCTTTCATGTGAATGCCCCCTGTACTGTACCTTACTTTACTTCTCATCAAACTACTAGTAACCTTTTCTCCGGGTGGATTAAGCATCTAGCTATATTTCCTCCAAATACAACATTTTCTGCAGTCATCATTCTTTTTAGTTTGCCAAAGCCTCTTAAGATTTCAAACACACGTCTTTCACTGTCACAGTTGGTGTGGTGTAGTATGAAGAGAGGGAGACCAACAACAGGAGGATTCTTACAGATTTAATTAACACGACGATTGCTTCATGACTTGTATTCATAGGACAATAAAAAAATATGTATATACATATCTAGCACATACAGTGGATTGCGAAAGTATTCGGCCCCCTTGAACATTTCAACTTTTTGGCACATTTCAGGCTTCAAACATAAAGATATAAAACTGTAATTTTTTGTGAAGAAGCAACAACAAGTGGGACACAATCATGAAGTGGAACGAAATTTATTGGATATTTCAAACTTAAAAAATAAAATAAAAAACTGACAAATTGGGCGAGCAAAATTATTCAGCCCCTTTACTTTCAG
>JACXGM010020008.1:0-18058 GCA_016801145.1 Umbra pygmaea | reverse complement strand
CACACACACACACACACACACACACACACACACACACACACACACACACACACACACACACACACACACACACACACACACACACACACACACACACACACACACACACACTAAAAAACAGACACAGTGAACAGAGCTTTTTGCAGTTGGTCTGTTAGAAAATATGCCTGTTGCCTTTGGATCACCTGTCTGATTATTGCATTTTATGTGTATTATGTGTATGTATTATATTATCTATGGACTGTTTTGGTTGTGTACAGTCGCAGACGGTGGAGTGACATTTGGTTATGCACTGGCATTCTGCCAGCAACACTAAAAATTACTTCACAGGTCCGGTATAAGGAGAAATCCTTGCGATATCTCCTGCTCTAATGAACCCACATAGACCATCTACCAATTATTATTTGCAGCCGAATCTCCTCTTTCTAACGGTAACAGACAATAGTTGCTACAATGTAGGGTTCATGAGATAATCACATGTGATTGGCTTTTTAATTTGAGGATTTCTCTGTGAAGGTATTTTTAGTGTTGCTGGCAGAATGCCAATGCATTCCCAAGCGTCACTGCACGGCCCACTGCTGGTTGTGTATGAATGCTAAATATGAGACATTGTTAATATTGTAATTTATTATTATTGTAGGCCCATTAAATCAGCTGTTACCTCACCTAGTGGTTTTGACTCTTCACCATCCTCACTTTGATATCCTTTTGTGTACTCAAAATATTACACAAATTCAAAGTAGTTATTTAGCCAATAATTAACCCAATCCTAACCCCAATAATACATTTACACAAACCCAGCCCCTAGGCTGAATATAGCTTTTGTACTTGGTTGGGTTGTTGAGGGGCTAGATAAGGTTATGTTATGGGGTTATGCTGGTTAAACCCAAAAATAAAAGCAATCCTTAAACTTTTATTTTGATATATAGTATTTTATTGTGTTATGACGGGAATGTAGATGTTGGTCAGATATTTCAGTACATATTATGAAGACAAAGGGCTGAGACATGGTTCATACAATCATTGCAAAAACAATACATATTCAAAAGCCAGTATGTCAGGTTCCATTGTGGTTTTTTGTTGTTGCCCAACTTCATGACATTCAATACATGATGTTCATCGCAGCCACTTTTTTAGTGGATCACGATACGCTAGATTTCTTATGTTCAACCTTCACTTTGTTCATCTATCTTTTATTTACTTCCTATTTGATCTCTTTGGAACAGTAATATTTTGGCGATTGGCTTTGCCTAGCTATGACTTAGACCCATGGTGCAGGTGGCTGGCTCCCAGTAGCTCTGGCTCAGTCTAGCCATGGTTTTAGCCCAGCCTGAGCCCCTGGTCTCGGTAAGCTATAAACATCTGATATGTATATTGTACAAAAATATGTTCAAATGTATTCAAAACGGATATGAAAATAAATCACAAAGTAAAATTAGGGCTCCGTGACTCCAAACTCAACTGGAGGCGTATAGGAGAACCCTGGGAAGTCTTCACTGGCCGTGTCTCCTGGCATGTCACTCAAACCAAGGGAGGCGGGGACTGGAAGACGTGTGAATGCAGGTTCAAAATATCGCACATCACATGGATCCGACTGAGAGAGAAAAAGGATTAGGATGAAGAAAACTAAGTATACAGTGACAAAGCCCCTTCAGATAAACAGATTTTACCTAAAGCTAAAATTACCCATAGCCCAATAAACACACACCAGTGTGGGAATGAAAAGAGGAGGGATTTTCCTGGCCAGCAGGTCATCCCAGTTAATGGACAGGAAGAAGGAGTGGTTCTGAAGCTCCGCCTACACGGGGAGACACAGCATTAATATGTGTATGTGTGTTTTGTTAGTGTTGGCAATGTGCCTTGTGGGATAAATCAGGAACTTACAAGGTCATGTCGCTCCCCAAGGCGTTTGGTAGAGTCCTTCTCCAATAGACCTCGCAGCAGAGATTGGGCAGACTGGGACACACTACTACGAAGCCGCAGGGGTGTGTGAAGGATGTTCTTAAGCATCTGGGCCCTGCTGCGACTGTAAAACGGGGGCTGAGGGAGACGGGCGGGTTTAGGCGGAAACCGAGGTAGTCTGATAAGTGTGCAGTGAACAAGGAATATACTGTGAGGCTGCAACATTCGAGGAATCAAACTCACCAGGCCGTAGAGCATCTCGTGGAGAACACAACCCAGACCCCACCAGTCCACATTCCAACTGTAGGCTTTGCCTAACAACACCTCGGGCGCCAGGTACTCAGGGGTTCCACAGATCGTTTGCGTGGTTCCATTCACTGACACCCCCTCTTTACATAGCCCGAAGTCTGTCAGAACCACATGACCGTCACGGTCCAATAGGATGTTCTCTGGCTTCAGGTCCCTATGAGATGCAGTGAGAGTTGTCACAGTGAGTGAGTGAGTGAGCGAGTGAGCGAGTGAGCGAGTGAGCGAGTGAGTGAGCGAGTGAGCGAGTGAGTGAGCGAGTGAGCGAGTGAGTGAGTGAGTGAGTGAGCGAGTGAGTGAGCGAGTGAGTGAGCGAGCGGGCGAGCGAGCGAGTGAGTGAGCAGAGGTGGTAAAAGTACAAAAAGTAAAAGTTCACAAGTTTTGGGAAGTCCCTATTTAAGACTAAAATGATCAGGTAAATGTAGTTAATATCTTAACTGTTACCTATGAAAGAAATAGAAATAGTAAAGAAAATATCAATCATGGCTTTGGTAAGATATGAACTCCCTTTACCTGAGCATTTTGGTCTTAAGTAGGGACTTCCCAAAACTTGTGAACTCAGAAAAGTACTTTGACTCAGTACTTTTACCACCTCTGGTGTATGGTTATGTGTGTATTTGTGTACCTGTAGACTATGTTGACAGAGTGGAGATAACCCAGGGCTGAAGCAATCTCTGCAGAGTACAACTTTGCTCTGGGCTCTGAAAAGGCTCCCAATCTTTGGAGATGGAAGAACAAGTCTCCTCCACTGACATAATCCAGGACAAAGTACAGATGGTGGGATGTTTGGAAGGAGAAGTGGAGCCCAACCAGAAATGGATGCTGCAGTCCCTTCATTAACACACTCCTCTCTACCATGACGTTCTTCTGCTGTATGGAGAGACAGATCATTGATTGATTGAATAATACTCTCACTGGACAGTTTATTATGTATACCTTTTGAACTGCTCGTTAAGACAAATATCAAATCAGGCAATGACATGGAAGCAAGTCAATGCATTTAGGCATGTAGACATGGTCAAGACGATCTGCTGAATTACAAACCAAGCATCAGAATATAAAAAGAAAGGTGGTTTAAGTTACTTTGAATTTGGCAAGGTTATTGGGATTTTCTCGCACAACCATCTCTAGGGTTTACCGATAATGGTCTGAAAAAGAGAGAGTATCCAGTGAGCGGAAGTTCTTGAAAATGCCTTGTTGATGGCAGAGGTCAGAGGAGAATGGTTAAACTGGTTTGAGCTGATAGAAAGACAACTCAAATAATTACTTGTTACAACGAAGGTATGCAGAAGAGCATCTCTGAATGCACAACAAGTCGAACCTTGAAGCAGATGGGCTACACCAGCAGAAGACCACACCGGGTGCCACTCCTGTCAGCTTCGAACAGGAAACTAAGGCTACAATTTGCACGGGCCAACCACAAATGGAAAATTGAAGATTGGAAAAACATTGCCTGGTCTGATGAGACTCATTTTCTGCTGCGACATTCAGATGGTCAGAATTTGCCTTAAAACAACATGAATGCATGGATCCATAAAGACTTCTATCAACAATTCAGGCTGCTGGTGGTGGTGTAATGGTGTGGGGGATATTTTCTAATTGAACATCATTTAAATGCTACAGCCTACCTGAGTATTGTTTCTGACCATGTTATTTATTTTATGACCAGTGTACCAATCTCCTAATGCATACTTCCGGTAGGTTAACTACTGTCACAAAGATCACATAATCTCCAACTGGTTTCTTATACATGACAATGAGTTCACTGTACTCAAATGGCCTCCAGAGTCACCAGATCTCAATCCAATCGAGCACCTTTGGGATGTGGTGGAATGGGAGATTTGTGTTATAGATGTGCAGCCAAAAAATCTGCAGCAACTCTGTGATGCAATAATGTCAATTTGGATCAAAATCTCTGAAGGTAAAAGAGGGTACTAGCAAGGTTTACCTAATGAAATGGCAGTCGAGTGTACTATAATAATAAAAGAATGAATTAAAATAGAATGGACATAGATACCTCTTTCTTCTTCAAAATGGTCTCTTTCTGTAAAACCTTGACCGCATAAAAGCCCCCACTCTGTCTGTATCTTGCTAACACCACCTGTAATAACATACAGTAAGTCACAAAAACAGATACACACACACATAATACTATAGAAATAGAATGGATAGAAAGGCCATTTCAATTCAAATCAATGTAGCAGAATGGTCAGAGCGGCAGCCATTTTTATGTGTACCGTTCCATTGCAAAGATCTGGCAGCCTACTTCCATATGAAACCGATTCTCGTCTTGTCACTGTGACAACTAGCAACAATCGCCATTTTGTTGTGTACTAATCATATAACCATGTCAAGCGGTTTAATGGCCTTTCTATCCATTCTATTTCTATGTATAATACATTATGTGTGCATAAACACAGCTCTGTAATGAACGTGTTCCTACCTTTCCAAAGCTTCCTTTACCGATGACTTTTACAAAGTGGAAATCAGAAGGCTTCAACCTGGTAACCATGAAAAAAGATGGAGAATTAGTGACAGAAGATCTCATCATTTTGATTGGCTGCGAGCATTTCAATGAAATCTCCTGGCCATAACTATGGGCCAATTTGGCAGAGGCAGATTAAGCCTATAATCTAAGACAACTAAAACAATATTTAATACAGTCCTCCAATAAGTGTTTTTCATTCCTGGAATAGACTTAATTTGTGTCTGCCAAACCCATAGAAATGGAATGTATAGAAAGGCCATTTCAATTCAAATCAATGTAGAAGAATGGTCAGAGCGGCAGCCATTTTTACGTGTACCATTCTATTGCAAAGATCTAGCAGCCTACTTCCACATTAAACCGATTTGTGTTGTCACTGTGACAACTAACAACAATTGCCATTTTGTTGTGTACTAATCGAATGACCACGCCAAGCAGTTCAATAGCCTTTCTATCCATTCTATTTCTATGGCCAAACCATTCCAATGGGGAATACTCACTGAGACTCACCCTTCAGCAAACCCTGTTGATGCTGGTAGAGAGAGAAAGCAGGTTGGGGTGAGGTCTTAGTTAACATAATGAAAAAGTTACAGAAATGTCAGGGTGGAGTCTAAGGGTGGAGTCTAAGGGTGAGTTTGGTTGAGACAAAACTAGACTGGTAATAAGCCTACTGTAGCTGCCTCTAAATACTCACACAGGCTACCAGCTCTCTTTCTCTTGTTTCCTCCTGTGCTTTCTCCTCATTAACACTCTCTTGACGCAGGATCTTCTGTCTGTCCAAGCTTCACAGAGACAACATATTGTATGTTAGGCCTATGTGCAATAAAATACCAATAAATTTAAATTAATATGTATATATTTTAAATGACAAATATAATCTTCTAATTAAGATCATAAATTTTAGATAATGCATATGTGTGATGTTACAACCATTACAATACAAATTAAGTTGTGACTTACTGTTTGCAGATTTGGTGATTAGACAACATTTTTTGAATGAAGTCGCTGAAGTCATCTTTCTTTCCTTTGAGCATAGCTGAAACAAAGGAAGCTGTTATACAAGGCTTTAAAAGTTTAGTATCAATACTAACTCCACAGGGGTTGACAATTACTTTATTTTAATTACAATTTTAGCACAAATAGATCAAAATAAATTAAACAATCGACAAGTTACTCAAATTATTTAGCGAATATGTCTGACAAACGTACCTCAAATTATGTATTCCGAGTTAGAAATAGTGCAGCATTTTATTTTTTACCTTTGTAAGAGATGACATTAAAAAGTTGTTTTTTTAAACAAATTGAAAATTCAATATACCTTATGTATTGAATTTTTCAATTTTAAAATGCTTATAAAAATAAATTCCAAAGGCTGTGGAACATGTGGGTGTTCTCTGTGAACAATTTGAAAGTAGTTTGAAGTTTCTAAGTCATTCAACCAAAAACTAATGAATTTTTCAATTTCTAAATATTTATTTAAAAGAATCTAAACTTTTTTATTCCATAGGTTCTGCAACATGTGGGTGTCCTCTGTGAATAATTTGAAAGCAGTTAGAGGTTTCTAAGTCATTAAACAATAAAGCTATTTAATTTTCAATTTTAAAAAATCAAAGGCTGTGGAACATGTGGGTTTGTTCTATGAAAAATCTGAAAGTGGTTTAGGGTTAAAAAAAATATTAAAAAGCTATTGAATTAATAACTTTGCTAATTGCTAAGGACATACTGCGCCTTAAAATGTAAAAAACTTTTCAATATCCATTGAATATCCAATATCAAATATCCAACCAAATTTACCTCGGTATCTCACCGGTTAAATAATTTTTTTTCACTTGCAGAGTGTACATTCTACCGGGTATAATGAAAATCGAATCAAACAAATACAAATGTAAAACAATTGAAAAAGATGCAGTCAAAATAATTAAAAAGCCATCATATATCAATCTGAATGTCAATAAAACTACACTGTTTGCCAATGCTTTAACCGTACAAGCCTACAGTATAAAAAAGCTTTAGACTACCGAGCACTCCAACACTAGAATCTAAAAGTCATGGTACTCAATGGAATACCAAATGTACCTGTAAAAAATGACACAAGCCCACTCATTTTGGCATGGGTCATTCTCCCTCTTGGCTGGGTAACTCCCATCTGAACGAATAAATAAAACGTCGTTTTATAAAATAACAACGAGAGAACAAATAAATGTTGGTAGGGGTCCAAGATGTTCTTGAACTCCGGTGACTCCCGTGTGAATGTATACGATCCGTTGAGCTGGATAGTGAGAGCGAGGGCTCCGCTATTTAAAGTACCACCACGCACCAACAGTCTGACGTCAAAACACCTCTGACGTAATTGTAGCCTATTGAAAGCGCCCGGGTACGCTACTCTCTCCCCCTCTTTCTCCATCTATATCTATCATGTTTATATGTCTGAGCTTTGAGACTCAAGTTAAATCATGCCACAAAATGTGGGACCTTCAGGTGTCCATCTATAAAAATATAAAAAAACGGCAAAATTGGTTGGAACCTGGTTTGTTAGTACATCCCAACTAGGAAAATGTATTTACAGTTTTGTGAAGAACATAAAATATAGGTTTTAGGGTTAGCCATTTCGGATTAAGGGGAAAGCATATGTCTCAAGGGCCCAGTAAACGATGGCTCTTAATGGAACATACTGAGATATTAATGCTGACACATCGTTTATATTGACATCAGATAAACATTTTTACTAATAAGTTTAGTAGGGTTTCCCTTTTAAAACAAAATAAAATACATAAGGTCCTCTACACTATGGCAGGTCTTTAATGTTTTTTATGCATAATTCTATTGGGGAGAGATACCTGCTAAAGAAGATTTTGGTGGGCAGAGAATTATTTTTAATTTTTTATCACAACTATATATTAATGTAAATAGACATACTCAGGTCTAAATAAGGCCATCTCTGAAAGACAGAAGTAAATCTCAAGTAATTTGATCACTTACTTTACTTCTTTGTCCATATAATATATACAAATTGTTATATCCTGCAGTAAAAAACACCTTAGATCAATCACGATTCAACCAAATAATCACAGATGATAACCAAAAAACAAACCAGAACAATGCATTTCATTTTGTCACATTTGAGCCACGGCTGGAAAAGTCTATATAATACTCTGTCATGGGAGATTGATTTAATAGACTCTTCCACAGGACAATACTCTCTTCATAGACCCGTTGAAGTCCCTGAGGAAGGAATGAAGTTTGAATATGTACAGCATTTCACTGATATGTGAAATCTAACACACACATTTGTCTATCCTGTGTGTGTGCAAAAGAGTATATCAATTTTACGTAACACCATGAAGCTAATCATGTAAGCTAACATGTAATTTAATACATACTGTACTAAGCAGAGAATACTCTCTCTGAAATCAGACACCGTCTACGGTCAGCAAGTTCACACAGTCCTACAGACAAAGTACATACACATTCCTCTAGCAAGACAAACAGTTGGGAAGACACACTGCTCCAACCAATACAATAACTGAACACTCATCAAACAGAAAAAAAAAATCTGTAGAAAGATGGGGAGAGGGGGTTCTAATTAAAGTGAGGGTGAGGAGAGGGAAAAGAAAGAGAATCTAGGGTTTAGCTGAGGGAGGATAAAAGATCCCTGGGGTCTATATTTGGAGGGCTGGAGTTCATGGGACAGTCAGTGCTGCTGGCCTGGGGTACACTAGCTAGCAGTAAAATGACACTCAGAGGAAGTAATCCCACAGAGAGATCTGATCACTCTGAGAAACCAGTCTTTGCTGGTTTTAACTTTCCACAACACATCTTACACAACAGTACCTTTGACCTTGTTCTCTGCTGGTACAACAACTGGTCTGTGCTGGTTTTTATTGCCAGTTTAAATTGTTACAACACTCTTCAAAACAAGGGCGTAGGAACAAGTTTGATATTGGGGGGACACCATATATTTTTCACAACTTGTTGTTATTATGGGGAGGACCACATTGCCTGTGTGTAACATTGGGGGGGGACATGTCCCCCTGTCCCCTCCGTTCCTACACCCTTACTTAAAACAGTCAATAATCAGCTTAAAGAAGATTAATTATCATTTGACTGCATAATGGCTTTTCGCTCATCTAACCATTAAAGGAAAATTTCACAGTAAATCAGTTTCTTAGGCTAGCTATTTACAAATGTTACCATAGATGATTTATATCACAGGTCTCCAACCCTGGTCCTGAAGAGCTACCATCCTGCAGATTTTTACTGCAACTGCACATATAGCCTTAAAAAATCCTGATTGATTTGTTCTTTTTGAACGATTATTTTCAGTGAACTGCTGGGTGTACGGAGTCAGTGCTAAAAGATTTGTTCATGTGAATCACTATGGCGCAAGACAAATCATGCGGATTCTGACAATGAATTTGAGCACCGTGCAGTCAAGAGTTGCTTTGTTTGTACACATCCCACCCTTTTATTTACTGTCTATGATCCCACCCACTACCTTTAGTTGTTTGTGGCAACCCCCTTTAGTTGTTTTTCCCAGTCCACGGGTCTTGAAGTATCTCAATCTGTCTGATATTCAAAAACAGTCCTGCGCAAAGCAGAGAGCTAAAGGAGATTCTAAACCATAGAAATAGAATAAATATATTTATTCAAATCAATGTCGCAGAATGGTCAGAGCGGCAGCCATTTTTATGTGTACCATTAATTTGAAAAGAACTAGCGGCATACTTCCGCATTATACCAATTTGCGGCAAGTCGCAGACTCACTAGACAATCGACTAGTATGGACTTCACCGGAAAACGGGAAATAAACAGAGGTGTGTGCACTGGCAGATTAATCACAACTTATTTGCATTTCTTTTACATATACTGCGGTCAGATATTCTGTATTCAGTCTGAAGAAATCACTGCACATGGCTATGCACTTGTAATGACATTTCAAACATGTTAAGTGGCTAAAAGCACGTTACGTTGCCCCATTTCAGCGTAACAGTTGTAAACTGCAGCAGGAGGATAACACGGTGTAGGCAACACAGATTGTTTGAGTTTGTCTCACTACTGACAGCACTCCAAATTTCCTAACAACACAGCTATGTGTTAAAATTGCCCGGAATTCAACTTTAACCAAATATTATGAAATATGTTAACCAAATAAAAAAATACAATGTAGATCACTGTTACACAATTGTACAAAAGACATTAAACAAATTTCATCATTGGAAAATATATTTGTCATACTATGAAAATTTCTGAATAATTTCCATCACTTGGAGAATAATTGCTAATTTTAGCTAAAATTGTCCACCCTGTTATGCATATAACAAGGTGGACATGCACTTAAATGGTGGACAAATGGAGATATTACATTGTTAATCTGTTGCAAAATATTGTTTTTTATAAATATGTTGTATGATTCCAGTATATTGTTGTATGCTATATCTTGGTCACCCCTGAAAAGCAATGATGTCTAAGTGGATCTTTCTGTAAACAGAAGTTGACCTGACCTCTACCTGCAGGGCAGAAAAGGAGACCCTAGAGTTCGTTAGATTTAATTTGACTGTTATCTAACCACATAAATTGACTAAGAAGCAATTATTATATACAGCACCAACATGGGAGCAATTAGGGATAACTGTCTTACTCACAGACAGAGCAACAGATGCTTCACCTTGGCATTCAGTGGGTTTTAAACCAGGTTCCTAGCCAATAGGATACAATGCCGTCCCCAATTTGGAAGAGTTGTGCAAGCAAGAGTAGGAAAATGTCCAAAGTCAAGAATTGAATGACTCATAGTTGGCTAAACACAACGTTAGGATGCAGTTACAGTATATCTGCCACAGGGGGTGTTACCAAGACAGGGTGCCCAAATGTTTTATACAAGCCATGTTCATTTTGTTTACTATTTTGAATTTATGGAAAATGCAGAAGGCAGTAACATATTTTTTACAGGGGTGCTCAAACTCTTTCATATGGATGTACCCTGAAGTGTCACGGTTGCCCACTCCTGGAAGTGACATGATGTTGCTCCCTCTCACCAAATCCAAGGGCATGTTTGTTGTTCTGATTACCTGGACAATTCATTCACTGTCGTTAATAAATTGACTGTCTTGTATATCAAACACCAACAGCTGATTTTCATTTACTGTCATTAGTTTTGTATATATTCCCTGTGTTTGCTTGACCATTTTGTAGCTTATCGTCTTTGCGTAATGTGTGTGCGTGTAGGTGTTTTGATATAACAAGTTACTGCTTGTTACAGACATGATTGAATCATCAAAGTCTGTTTATTTTATGATTTTATTTCACATGAAACACCTGGTTATTTCCACCTTTGCATTCTGTCTCTGTTATCCCTACAACCTGCACATTGTTACAGAATGAGCTACCAAACAAACAAAAAGGAGACAGCGAAGGAGAAAAGCATTGAGCTAGGACAGAGCCTACCGCTACCCAGTAGAGCAGGGGTATTCAACTCTGGACCTTGAAGCCAGATCCCCCATACAAAAATGTAATATATGGCCATATGTGTATGTAACTTACATGTCCTATATCGGCATATATGGTGGAAACATCATCACATATACAGTATGTACATATATGTCGAAATATACAGAAACTGGCCGTTATTATATATGTGACATACATTTCCACATTTGACATCCATATCTGCATTTACGGATGGTTTACAGAGTGTATAAGTGATGTAATGTATAATATCTGTCAATGTACATATGAGATTATGTAAATAAAGAATATCGAAATACTGCTACATTTATTATTGCCTTATGTCAGTTAACAATTAGTCTACAAATTTAAACAAAGATGAATGCTTATGTGTGAGATATTGATGTTATATACAGTACTGTATACGTGATGATAAGTAGGGGTATGACATGTATATCAATGAAATATTTGGTAAAATCTTTTTTAAATGTATCCCATACAAAAATCTAATATGTCCATATATGTATGTATACTTATATCTCAGATATCGGCATACAGTATATGGTGGAAACACATATATGTACATGTCGAAATATACATTTTGTTTATATATATATGTGACATGAATGAATGAAATGAATGATATATTCAAATATATGTTAAGATTTTTCATAGGTATGGACATATATGGCCATAGATTAGATTTCTGTATGGGCCATTCCACTTTTTCATTGCAACCCTCTAATCTGAGACTTATTTAGACATGGGACACCTATTTAGTCCAATTAATGCTAAAGTAGAACAGAAAACCAGCAGGCTCCAGACCTCGTAGGGTTAGGGTTGATGACCCCTGCGGTAGAGGAAGAGAATGTCATCGGCGACCTGGAGGAGATCATTCTTGCCACCCTTTATCGCGTCCAGTCATCCGTGGAAGTCTATTTGGGATATAGTTCATTTGGGATATCTGTCAATTCAGTTTTCAGTATTCAGGGTTTAATTTAATAATAATTTTACTGTAGTTTTCCAACCTGTTATACCTCAGCCTTGACTGTTTTTCCAATGGTTATGTATTTTAAAGAGTAAGACAGGTCCTACACAAGCAAAGTTAAATACAATATAATTAATCCCTATATCATTTTAGAAAAAAAGATAATGAGGCACAAATAATATGCAATTCTGTATAAAATCCCACATTGAATAAAGAATCTGTAATTTCTTTATAATTTTACCTGAACAAATGGACAGAGTTGAGAAAGAGACACTATATATTTGAAAATATAAATATTATTAACATTGTCTGATGAGAATTCTTAAATATAATGTAGCGTATGTCCATAAAAGGGGGGACATTGCTTATGGATGATTCCCTGAAAATGTTTTTATAATTACCCAACAATAACTGCTGGAGTCTATTTAAAATAAAAAGGATATAAAATCTAAAATACAATTTTGAAATGTTGCCTAGTTCAAATGGTACACTTTTGTGAGATTGACCCGTATCCTTGACAATATAATAATTCACTAAATTCTCCAAAGATGATCGGATTCCAATTCATACAGACTGAGCAACCCTCTGTGCACAGTTCATTTTTGGGACACTGAGGACGATGTCATACACATTGGTCCATTCGTCCAATTGGTCCAATCATCTTCTTGGCTGGAGGTGGTTGAAAGCAAAAAATGTACCATTGTCCCTCTTTTTACAACATAAACCACCACAGTGCGAGTTCAACCTGGGTTCAATAGCTTCACCTGCAGCTGCTTGTTTTGCTTGATGTCACGTTGTGGATTAAAGAGTTTGCAGGAGGCAGGTGCGTTGTCTGATTTAGAATAAATGTTTATTTTAGAACTGGTTCAACTTGCAATCAAAACAGTAAGGCAGACCAACAATGTCCAGAAATTATTTTTACAAAACTCATTACTTGGCACGTAAGCAGAGCCCTTCCACACACAGGGACAACCTTTTGACATAGACAATGACTCACAAGGACATGACCAAACACAGGTGCTTATAAACTAAGACCCCGTTTACACGTGGCTATTTTGAGAAACAGAGACATTTCCCTTCGTTTGTGCCCTTCGTTTACACGCAAACAGGGAATTTGCTTCTGAAAACGATTCTTAAATAAAAACTCTGGCCAAAGTGGAGATTTTGGTAAACTCAATTTGCACGTTTGCATGTAAATTGAGAAAAACTGATGTTTGGGCAGCCGACGTCACAGTATGCGCCAGAACTTGCACTTGCTCTCAATGTGCATCCTATGTTTACATTTCATTTGGCTATTTTCGGGAATCTGATTGGCTAATGTGGGCTTCAGCCTTTCGTTACACTGCCACCTACAAACGAACACTTTTCTGAAAAAAAATCCCTCTGATTCTTATTATTTAGCTATGTATTTAAAGGAAGAATGCAATCCGTAGTATTCTCAAACTCACTACGGAAATGTTATTCATGACAGGAAACATACAGTTCAGGAAGTCAGGCAAACGGCTCCCCTGAATCTAGCTATAGTTTTAAAAAACAATACGATGACTATGTTGAAATTTGGATAGTTACAGTGGCCGAGTTTGGAATTAAAAAATGCATTGAGAAGTTGATTTCAGTGTAAGACAAGTTACAATTCCCAATTTCAAATAAATATTTGAAAAGAACCGAGCAACCGACATGTGGTTGGGTGAGTCATGTGGGCGCCCTTCACCATGCCCCATCTGTCAGGGAGTTGAGGAGCTGCCAACATGCAGGGTTAGTGGGAAATTAGACAAGACGAATAGAAAGGGGAGAAAAATGGGGAATAATCACAACAACAAAAAAGGTGAATTGATTTGTGAATCTGCTGTACTAATTCAGGCGTATAGCTAAACTATGGTATGTCTGGTGGTACTTGAGGAGAGCTTTGAGAACCACTGCAAATCTGATCTGCTCAGGGCCCAAATCAGAGAATGCACTGATCTAAAGGCCAACCCCCGTGGGAACAGGAAATTTAAGCTAGCCAAGGCAAAAGACCCCAGTAACCTTGTGCACCACTTGGTCTCGTGAACACAAATTAAGCCCACCACTCAGGGTTTTAAAGACTCCTGTGCGTGAACCCAAAATTAAGGTCACCCCAAAAGACGTGTGCGTGCCCTCAACACTTTTGTCACCATCCAACCACAATCGCTCTAAACCTATACCTGCTAGTTGTCAAGGTGGCCTAGTGGTTAATGTGTATGACTGGCTTTAATAGGTCATTGGTTCAAATCCACATAACTCTTTAGGAGAAACCTATGCCATTCTGTCTATCATTTTGTAATTTTCTTACTAGGTTGGGCAATGTTTCAAAACTAAGCTGAAATGTACTGGGTACTGTCAAATTAAGGCAGCTACATGCAATATATTAAGTAAACATTTTAAACATTCAGAAAATATGCAATCACATTCATTTCATACATGAACACACTCACTGAGCAAAATATTTTGGAAGACATCTTTTCAATGTCTATTCAACGTCTATTTCAAGCACAAAGATATGTTTTCAACATTTTTTCAAACTCAATTGGCACTACTACCTTTTTTAATGACAGTAATGTTTGGGTAATCTGTATTGTCTGATTTGATCTAAGGTTGCCTACTCATTCAAAACAACAATGTAGTTTAGAGAAGACCTAAATGAGAAGAAACATTGTAAGAAAACATTATTCAAAGGCGATTGATTAATTGAAAACATGGTCTATAACTCCCTCTACTGGATATTTTCTGAAGTGCAGAGAATCATAATCAACTAACTTTAATTTCACAGATTCTCAGTGGCAATGGCAACCTGACCAAAGTGCAGTGGTGCAATATAATTTAATGTTAAACATAAAGCGCAAAAACAGACAGCAGGATACTCAGAGTAGAAACATTACATACTAGTTTGTGCAAATGAGGTCTATGTTCGAGAGGTAGATCAGTCGGAATGCGGAAGTGGTAGGGCAAAAACAATGTTATAGGTAGCACAACTAGCATAGCTGTTCAAATGAGTGTGCAAAAATGTACAAAAAGATAAATGCAGATGAATCTGTGCAAAATATCCCATGGTATGTGATTAAAGGCACTGCCTACTGAGCAAAATATTTTGAGAGACATTTTTTCAAAGTCTATTCAAGTCTTTTCAACTGCAACAACATCTTTTCAACATCTTTTCAACCTCAATTGCTTAGAGCAGAGCTGCCGAACCCTGTTCCTGGAGATCTACTGTCAAGTAGGTGTTCCCTCCAACCTGGTAGTGGGAAAACTTCTTTAGCTTTCATTTAGCTAAATATTTGAATCAGGTGTGCTAAATTAGGGTTGAAAAGAAAACCTACAGGATGGTAGATCTCTAGGAACAGGGTTGGGCAGCCCTGGCTTAGAGGGATGGGGCATAAACAGGCAAAGACTAGGTGTGAATAAGAGAGGAAAGTCAATCTTTAAAGCGATTGAGGGATCCAGACCCATTAAACACCCAACATTGTGGTGCTGGTCATGTTTCCCACTTGTCAGACTTTGAAAACTACAGGGGATTCAATTAACTTCCTGATCTTTATTTGTAGACAGTGCCGGCCCAAGCCTTTTGGGGGCCCTAAGAAGAATTTGATTTGGGGGCCCCCTCCTACCACGCGGAGTCACCTGTGCACTCGAATGGGGGCCCCTGATGGCCCCAAGCAGCTGCTTAGTTCACATATGCCTAGGGCCGGCCCTGTTTGTAGATACGTTTTCCATCTCTCTTAAACCTGCTTCTGTAACTTCCTTAGAAACACAAAGCACTATGGACCTTGTAGGATTCTCAGAAGTCAATAAATCTATTCAATGGTTTTATTACAGGCAGTTCTCTGTGAGTTGGTGTTCGATTAGAAAAATTCCAAAATCATTTAACTAGAAGGGATATGACCCACTTGTGTTTAGGACCTAGAGTGTGGCTGAGGTGCCCCCATGACCAGCTCAGAAACTGGATTGCATATTGGAGAGGGCGGTTGGGATTCGAAATGGTCAGTAATCTGTTTATTAACCTGGCTTTCCAAGACTTTAGAGAAGGGCAGGATGGAAATAAGTCTAGCAGTTTGGGTCTAGTGTCCCCGACTTGAATAGGGCGATGACCGCAGCAGCTTTCCAGTCTTTAGGGATCTTTGATAAAGCATAAGAGAGTTTTGAACAGGCTATTAATGCGGGTTGCAATAATTGCTGCAGACAGATTTAGAAAGAAAGGGTCCAGATTGTTTGTGTCAGCTGATTTGTCGCATCCAGGTTTTGCAGCTCTTTCAAAACATCATCAGTCTGGATTTGGGTGAAGGAGAAATGTGGGGGGCTTGGGCAAAATGCTGAGGGGGGTGCAGGGCTGTTTGTTAGGGTCAGGGTTCCCAAATAGAAAGCATGGCCCAGCATGGCAAAATGCTTATTGAAATCTCAACTATAGTGAACTTGTCGGTGTTGACAGTGTTTTCTAGCCTTAGAGCCGTGGGCAGCTGGGCGGAAGTGTTCTTGTTATTCATGGATTTTACTATGTCCCAGGACTTTTTAGAGATAATGCTACAGGATGCACATTTCTGTTAAAAAACATAGCCTTAGCTTTTCAAAATGATTGCGGGGGTTGTTCAAGGCTAATGCAATACGCCACCGATTGTTTTTGTGCTGGCTGAGGGTGATCAGTTCTGGGATTACCCAAGGGCTGTATCTGCTGTTAGTTCGAAACATTTAGAAAGGGCATGCTTATTTAGGATGGCAAGAAATGCACTTTTAAAGAACAACCAGGCATCATCTACTGATGGGATAAGATCAATTAGAAAGGGCTGTTTATGCTGCAGTTGGTACAGTGGTCAAAACTTCCGACTCTGGAGCACGTTCCCTGGCGATGAGGGATTTGAGCCCTGGCCCGGCCGACTGGCTGTGCCCTTCCTCTCTTTCTCCCCCTGCCTGTCACCCTAGATTCTGCTTCCTCCTCTTCTGTAAATAAATAATAATGGAAAATACCACCCAAGAAATAAGAAAGGCCCGTACGCTGAAATGTTTTAGGGAGCGTTTAACAGTATTGAGGGGTGGAGGTTGAACCGCAGACCCATTACGAATGCAGGCAATGAGGCACTGATTGCTGAGATCCTGTCTGAAGAAAGCGGAGGTGTATTTTGAGGGCATGTTTGTTTAGATGATATCTATCAGGGTGCCCTTGTTTATGGAGTTGAGGTTGTATCTGGTAGGTTAATTGATATTTAGAATTGTTGATATTGTTTGCTATTGAAGCTAAGTCGTGCATGTCTTTCTATAGGGTGTTCATAAAAAATAAATACATTATGTAGCCAAAAGTATGTGGACATCCCCTACTATTGTTAGAGCTGGGATGATGGTCTGATCATCCATTAAAATAACTGTTAGTGGTGGTCAGCTACTATACACATTTATCACGTTACATATGATCAATGTTGCTCTGTGCTCATCATGCACACAGTTCAACCATGAATATTCAGTCTCCCAGACTTTGATACTTTTTAATCTGTAATGTTTTTCAGGGGAGGCTGTGGCTTTTCTATGGTCTCTGGTTCTCTGACATTCATATTAGTTATTATTCCAACTATGACAATGGTGTAGCTAGTCAGCTGACAGTTCGATGCACGCACGCACGCACACACGCAGTCGTGTACTTGTGGGAACCAGAAAATTTGGCATTTATGCCAAAACTTAACCTTCCCCTAATGCCTAAACTTAACCCTAAACCCTGGAATGCCTGAACCTGAAAGTACCCTAAATTGAAACCCTACACCTAATTGTAGCCTTGGCCCTAAACATAACCCCTAAGTCAGAAATGTACTTTGTCCTGACGGGGACTGGCAAAAGGTCCAAATATGGGCATATTTGTCAAGTATTACTATCCTTATGAAGACAAACACACACACACACACACACACACACACACACACACACACACACACACACACACA
>JACXGM010020007.1:0-17955 GCA_016801145.1 Umbra pygmaea | reverse complement strand
CCCTAGTGGCCAAAATCTACATATTGTACATTTAAGTTTGCTGAAAAACGACAGCACTTGAAAGTGAGAGGTTTCTTTTTTGATGAGTTTATTAGGGGTTTGCTGAGTTTATTTTGTTAGCAAACTAGCTAAATCACTGAAGCTGAAACATTAAAAAGCCAGCTAACTTTTGGATTCTCACAATGTTAAAACAGGGAGAATGCACATTATTTTCAGAACATAAAGAACGGTTCACTCACGGTTAACCTAAAACTTGACTTGGACTTGCATGAAGTGACTTAGAGACATGTCTGGTGTCTGATCTATGTGTTTGTGAGAATGTGTGTATGAGTGTCTCCATACTTGCGGTTGCGCTCCTTCACCACCATGCGGGTCATGCTCTGGATACAGTGAGCCCTGTAATTCTCGTAGTGGGTCTCCCGTGTCACATCCTTCAGGTCTTGCATATGTGTTCTCACCAACATGTTCCTCAGCTTCACAAAGTCACAGTGTGCAGGGTTCTCAACTGCCAACAGAGTGTGTTCAGTTAGGGGCTGATGCCCTCACGTACAGTTCTGTGCTAATGTCTATATCCATCATGCAATCAGGATATGTCTAATCGCCTACAACTTAACTATGCAGCAGAATATTGACCCCAAACACATGGCCAATATCCTAAGGTATTGCATAGATGTGTCGTGCCATGTCAAAAGAATTTCTCTGCATAGGATGATGTATGTTATTCGATGCATATGACAAATTAACAACTTTGACTTTGACTACTACTGTTTCTTCAACACAAAGAAGAACAAGGAGTATTTATTTATTTTCCCAGATTTTCCTTCCCAATTCCCTCTCTAATCCTGCCTTGTTGGCAGCTCCGCAAATCCGCAACTGGTCACCCAACACGGAAGCCTTTTGTCAGATTATGCACGGGATAGATTTTCACCAACTATACTTCCGATAATAAATTCAAATTAAATTATCTATCCCAAATCCCGGGCAGCGCTATGCCAGTTTTGCACTGCCTCGTTCAGGGGGCCCAGGGAAAGTCATAGAACCGATTGCCAGGTTTGAACCCACAACCATCAAAATTGCAATGCAGTGACCCACTATGCCATGCGGACCTCCCGAACAAAGGAGTATTTTAACAGTTGGTATGGCCTCCACTGATCCCTGATCTCAACATGTCTGGGATTAGTGGACAGACAGAAGCAAGTAAAACAGCCAAAGTCTGTAAACAAACTGGCAAGTTCTCCAAGGTGCTTAAAACAATCTACCAGATGATTTTGTTATAAAAGTGCATCACAGTTTACCTAAACTGAAGGTTTAAATGCAAACTCTTCAAGTCCAAATACTGGTTCAAAAAAGGTCTAATGAAACAACCCAGGGCTTCAGTAAGAGGAACAACCCATGTACTGTCTTCCAGTATTAAATGTAACAGGTTACCTTCCACAATGCCCCAGGGATACAGGCGACCCCGAACCCTTTTCCCTTTGGCCTCCACCACTGTGTTGCTGCCGATCACTGCAAACGGTATGCTGTCCTGGAGGTGGCCAGAGAGAGAGAGAGCTGAATGTTAATGAAGCGTATCACGTAGAACAGAGGGGGGGCCTTCAGTGGTTATCATGAGGTAATGCAGTCGATGTAGAATGCTGCAATGCAGATTTACTGGACAGAGCACAGCATCAGACATGAGGTCACAGTCTCCTGTCTACAGGGGGTCTGCCACAGCTGTCTGGCACCACAGCTAGGCCTCCATTGCTGCACACCCATCATTAGACCTCCCAAACAGCTGACTCTTAAAGGGTGTGCGCACAATATTAACACTGTTATGGACATTTGTAAGGTTGTGTTCTGATTTGGGTTGCACATTTTTGGGAGTATTCAGAGGTGGAAACCTTCTATGGGAATTAACAGGAATATATGGTAGTTAACGGATATATAGTGGACTCCAAAATTACTGGCACCCTTGACTGGCAATGCACAAACACTACTGTAAAAACGTAAACAATATCATTCTAAAGATAAACTTAAAATACCAACATGTGAGACATACTGTACTTCGTTAATGTTGCAATTGAACCAACCAAAATCATACAATTATTTAACATAAAAGAAATATCACCAAAATCAAGGTTTCATAGCTATTTGAAGCACAAATGGCTGTGGTTAGGGAGGCAGACTTGTAATCAGAAGGTTGCTAGTTCAATTCATGACTGTGCCAAAATGACATTGTGCCAATGTTTTTGCTGTAGATAAGAAATTGTTCGTAGTCAATTTTAACTTACCTGGTGAAATAAAGATAAAATAAAAATGCTGTACTTTGTACAACCACCTCTGGCAAGGATAGCAGCATGGAGTCTTTTCCTGCAATATTTGACAGTTAATGAACACATTTGGAGGGATTTTGGACCATTTCTTGGTTTGGGTTAACCAACTGCCTCTTCAACTCAGCGCACAGGTTTTTGATTGGATTGAGGCCTCGCGGCTGAGACGGCCATGGCAGAACATTGATTTTGTCACAAAACCATTTCTGTGTGGATCTTGAGGTATGTTTTGGGTCATTGTCTTGTTGGAAAGTCCACCTATGGCCAAGTCCCAGGCTTTGGGCAGAGACAACCAGATTGTCAGCCATAATTGCCTGATACTTGGTAGAAACTATTATGCCATCAATCTTGACCAGTGTCCCTGGAGCTCTGGAATTAAAACAGCCCCAAAACATCACTGACCCACCACCATATTTCACTGTGGGTATGAGGTGCCTCTCCTTGTATGCATCTCTTTTTTGACACCAAATATGCCAGTGCTGTAAAAATCTAAATGAAACGTTCAATTTTGGTCTCATCTGACCAGTGCAGCTTCCTCCAGTCATGATTTAAATGATTTTTAGCAAACTCCGAACACTTGGGTCTGTGTCTTGGGTCGGAAAGGGATTTCTTCTGGCAACCCTTCCAAAGAGGCTGTGGTTGTGGAGGTGGCATCTGATGGTGCTTTTTGACACCAGTTGACCCCAAGATGCCACAAAGGCCTGCAATTCTTTCACAGTGATTCTTGGGGATTTTCTTTCTTCTCTCATTATCCTCCTCCCTATCCTGGGGAGCCCGTGAGATTTTCAAATGTTCCATATCTTTTAATTTTTTTACAATTGCCCTGACAGTGCTCAGTGGTAGCTAAATAATTAGTTGCATTTTGTTTGGTGAGAGACCCACATTCCCAGAACAGTGTAGCCACACTACTAGCCAGTCCTACATGCTTACTTTCAGCTTGCACTCAGGATAAATGTGCTTCACCTTCAGCTCCTGGTCCTGCTGTTTGAAGTCCTCGTCCTCGTCAGAGTCACAATCTGGGAACTGGTAAATCTTAATCCCAAACTGTTCAATCTCTTCCCGGATCTACAGGGAGAAACGGACAACCAGGGTCAGGGAAAGCC
The DNA here is from genome assembly GCA_016801145.1 of Umbra pygmaea. Lineage (NCBI taxonomy): Eukaryota > Metazoa > Chordata > Actinopteri > Esociformes > Umbridae > Umbra > Umbra pygmaea. The sequence continues at coordinate 14,543 of JACXGM010020007.1, read as the reverse complement.
AGGGAGACGGAAGAGGAGGACAGGAATGCGGGAGGGAGAGACCAAGGGATTGGTGGGGGGCAGAGGGACAAATGTATTTATTTATTTCAGGTTTATTTAGATAATGCACACTAATATTACATATAAAAAAGTAAAATGTGCCAGAATTAGCCAAAAGGCTATTTTACATCTGCTGTCCCTGGACAGATCGTACAATGTCACACCTATAAAGCTAAAAGGATTATAATAGTAAATACAGGTTTAAACCAATACAAAAAATTACTAGATCAACATATTAACAAGAACAGTTGGTCAATATCAACATCAACACCAACACACATACACACACAAGCCAAACTGTCAATCCATGTTACAAAATGTTTTATAAAATTAACGGCATACATTTTAGGACATTCAAAGGACATTCAACAGGTTTCACCTTTCTAAACAAAACAAAAAATGTATACCAAACAACCTCATAGGCATAGCACAAGTGGCACAAACGGGCAGGACAGGAAAGACAAGATAGCAGCGAGATTTAGTGACTACATGTAATGTTGACAGTCCCGATTACCTGTTAGCCACTTCTTTAAGTTAAATTTAAAAGAAGCGTAAGTTGTAAAATTCCTAATGTGAATTGGAATGAGGTTCCATTCACAAGTGGCTCTGACTAAAAAAGCTGTTTGAATAAATGCAGTTCTTCTTGGAGGGAGAAGAGCAGAGCCTGTTGAATCCTGACGTTAAGGTTGGACAATGTTCCAAATCAAATCTTTCAAGAGTATCATCTATAAACGGGAAGAGGCTTAGATAGGAAAGTGAGTCACAGAGTGTGTCTTGCCTTGAATTTCTTTTTCTTGACTTCAGTGGGCGTGAGTGTGTCCGCCTTGGCAAGGATTGGCACAATGTTGACCTTCTCATGAAGAGCCTTCATGAACTCCACGTCCAGAGGCCTCAGACTGTGACAGAAAACAACCAGTCACTACACATCCAGCATACACTTTTATCCAGAGAGCAGCAAGAAAACAGAGAACAAGCCAGAAACAACACAGCAACAAATGTGGATATGATTAAAATATGAAGAAAATGAATGTTGACACTTACATTAATCCTAAGTAAGGTATTATGAAACCAGACAATGAAATGTTTTATGTTCAAGTATAGCAGTGATATCTGATAATGGTCAGCAGAGGGAGCTATCTCTTTAAAGTTACAGATTTAAAGCTGTACTCGGTACAGCGTTTCTGCTACTGACGCCACTACAGATTTGCATCTTTGTGGGCTTTGTCCCTGCATTGCAGGACAGTCTATGTCACAATGGTCATGGGTTTGAGCTTGACTATGGGTTTTCTGACTTTCACCGAGCCTCCTGCATGAGGCAGCGCAAAATTGGCATTGCGTTGCCTGGGATTTGGGTTCGAAATATCAGATTATCTATCCTACCATGTCACTCTCTAGTGACTCCTTGTGTCAAGATCGGGCGCCTGAAAATAAATTTTTGGAAGTTTAGACAGTGAATGTAATCATCCCGTGCAAGATCCGACTAAAGGGTTCTGTGTACAGTGAACAGTGCAAAAAAAAATCAGTGGCTTCGGCGACATGTGGTTGGATGAACCATGTGCATGCCCCTAGTCATCCCAATGATCTGTACAAGAAGTTGCGGAGCTGCCGAAAAGGCAGGATTAGAAAGGGAATTTTTTAAAATATCTTTAATACCTTAATGTAAAACTGCCAGAAATAAAGTAAAGCATTAGCAGCATTTACACTAAGAACTCAAGAGTGTTTAGCAGAACCGCGAGGGAGCAGGCAGTTCTAAATCCTGGGACAAATAACTTCACTAGGAATGCAAAGAGCAGAGGAATGCAGAGTGGAATAACTACCAGGGACAGAAGGAGGGAAAGGCCAATATTGTGTGTATATGATGTAACAAAAGAAGGCTGGCTGTTAAAGAGTATTGAGACAGAGACCCCATGTTGTAGCTCACATACCCGTGTCCAAATGGAGAGATAAAGTAGAGGCAGCAGTGGACTCTGTTATCCTGGATGTTCTTCCTGTTTAGTCCACTCTCATCCCTGAAGTACTGCTCAAACTGCTGGTCGATGTAGTCCGCCACTGACTTCCAGCTAGGGCGGGGGGGAGACAGAGACACACCAGCACTGAGGCAATACTGCAGAGACAGCCACTCTTAAACAACTGACCACAGCAAAGTTAACACACACACATCACCAACCTTAACACACTACATCACCAGCATTAACACACTACATCACCTAATGTTAAGATGGAATGCGGAACCTCTGTCTCCCCCTTCTGGCAGTGAGAGTATTTACATAAACACTGTCTACGCGAGTTTATGACGTATGCCTACGCATAGATCGCTTTCTCTTTTAGACTCTTTTCATGGAGCATCAGAAATCTTTCTTTGATGCTTCTTGGGTTTTTACTCAGTATTCTCAGCCATACTCCTAGTTGCTGTAATGTTAGCCTACTCCTTCCTTCACAACGGTTGCTCCCCTCTTCTGCTCTGGTAAACCAATCATTGCTGGTTAATGTAAAACGCAATGTCACCACATACATCAGATTTAAAAAGTGTATACTGCCACATACAGAGCGATTGAACTGGCGGCAATAGGCTTAATCAGCGTTTTGTGAACTGGTTTGGCAAGGGCTTGAATGTAACAGACGTTCATTTGTATGTAAATGTCCCGCAATATAGCATTAACACATTAACTTTAACACACTCACATCACCAGACTTAACACACTAACATCACTATAATATTTTTTTTCTTAACTTTTTCTCCCCTCTCAATTCCCACAAACCCTGCATCGTCGGCAGCTCCGATACTCCTTGGACAAATGCGGGATGGCTAGGGGCACACACCTGGTTCATCCAACCACGTCGCCAAGCTGCCAAATCTTATCACACTGACATGGAAGCCCTTAAGTCAGATCATCCACAGGATGATTACGTTCACCAACTACAGTTCCGTGATTTTACAGGCATCCTATCTGCACACAAGTAGTTGCTGAAGAGCGACCTGGCAAGGGAAATGATTCGGCTTATCCCACATCACGGGCAGTGCTACGCCAATTTGTGCTGCCTTGTTCTGGAGGTCCGGGGAAAGCCGAAGAACAAATAGTCATGCTCAAAACTAACATCCCTAATCTTTACACCAGCTGCGGTTGGTGAATCTTATTTTAGGGGCGCAGGCTCATATTACTGTCCGGACTGGGGGGAAACGGAATTGTATCGCACACTGCGTTTGGTGCGTCGCACACTGCCTTTGCTGCGTCGCACACTGCGTTTGGTGCGTCGCACACTGCGTTTGGTGCGTCGCACACTGGGTTTGGTGCGTCGCACACTGGGTTTGGTGCGTCGCACACCGTTCCATTTGCAAATCTAACACTAACTTTAGCTATTTAAACTCAGAGAGATCAGTGGAGAGAATGCAGGCAGTCACTGGCCCACTGTCTACTAATATAAACTGCAAATGTATTGCTTAATGTAGTAATGCTTTATCCTCAACTTTCTTAAACACAATGATGACTGCTGTGCAGCTAAAAGTAAATGTCTGTTTCCTCATCAGCTGGACATTTTGTTTAAAATATCTGATATTACACACTTAATTTTTTTATGGTCAAACTACTGCATACACCATAAACATAAACATATTCTTGTGTGAGAATGGCATGTCATTTGGGTAGGAGCTATAATCCAGTCATTTCATTATTTGCACTATGTGTTGCTGTAATCAAATGAGGCTTAACTGAGTTATTTCATGGGGAAAGACTGCTTCCACATCCCATATGTGTACCTGAGTGTTGTGGGCCTTTTGACGTCTACCTGTACATCTAAGAAGTGCTTTGGAGGAAAGATTTTGGAAATGTACCATTCAGTGTTGTCGACAGCATCTCCAAAGCCAGGGGTGTCTACGATGGTGAGCTTCAGCTTGACGCCCTTCTCTTCGATGTCCACCGTGTGTTTAGTGATCTCCACCGTCTGAGTGATGCGCTCTGGGATCACAACACATTTCATTAGCAGCTGGACAGGGATACTGTTCACTAACACAGGAGGAAGATGACACACCAGATGACACACCAGATGACACACCAGATGACACAAACCAGATGACACACCAGATGACACACACCAGATGACACACACCAGATGACACACATAAGATGACACACATAAGATGACACACATAAGATGACACACATAAGATGACACACCAGAATGGACACATCACCTTCAGCATTAAGCAGCTTCCTGTCCTTGTAAAGGTCTGTGAGGAACAGGCTGTTGACCAGAGTGGACTTGCCCAGTCCAGACTCTCCTGCCACCATTAGGGTGAAGTCAAATCCCTTCTTTACAGACTTACGGTGCACCTGATTTGGCAGTGTGGCAAACCCCACATATTCCTTGTCTTGATCCTGAGAAAGCAAGAGAAATACAGAGGGGCGATAAAAGACTAACTGCTGAATTCCGGTGATGGCACATTTGCTATATATAAAGTACTATTCAGTGTCATATTCATTAAATAATACACAAACACCTATCAAGCATAAATACAGTCTTTCAACCCTATATCAATTTCACAAGATATAGATTTTTACATGAAGACATTGTCCAGACCCCAGAACACACTCTCATGTTTGATATTTTTTTTTATTGAAAACAAAAACCCACAAACAGTCAATAAGTCACATACAAAAGTGTCCATGAAAACATAATTACAAATAGCCTCTGTCTCTGGCGGCCTACCGGCTGTAAATGTGAAAGTGAGTCTAAATAACACTCTTTGAACTGGAGAGGAGATTACCCTGCGGCTCGTCCCTATACCAACACAGTGCCCTGGCCTGACGTTTACCTCTGGGAAGTCGTAGGGGTCAAAGCGACCCCAAGGACTCTTGGGCCGGGTGGGACTGAGGGGTGACTGCATGTCGTAGAGGTCCACCATCCCACCCTCACCCAGCTGCAGCCTCCCTACGCCCTGCTGCTCTGACTGGGCCCGGCCCCCAGCTGTGGGGGGACGCAAAAAGATGGGCGTCCCGGGACTGTTTGGAGAACTGTCACCACCCTCCGCCTCCCGGTCCACTAGGTGTGGGTGATCATGGGCAGGGCTGTAGCCAGGCGGAGGTGGGTGAGGCTGGTCTCGGGTGTAGTGGGGGTCTTGTTGCATGATGTTCTCCAGCTCTGAGTCTTCAGAGTCGCTCTTAGAGTGGCTTGAGAGCTAAGGAGGAGGGGCCAGGGAACGGCACACGTGTTGTGGGATGGGCCATGGTGAAGGAGTGGACAGGGTAAATGTGGTGGCAGGACGGACGAACGGATGGACGGGGGGGTTGATACATTTGGAGGAAAACGAGGAGCGTATTTAAAAGGGGGAATTCAAGGATCAAATGGAAATGAACAGAAGAAAATTTTGCCTGTTAGATACAACACCAATGTTTTTTGAATGTTCCAGACACTACCTAATGTAAGATCATTAGTAATATACAGTAAATGTAGGGGTTTTTCTGGGAGTTGAAGAACAATTACCAAGTGACAGGAAAGAAGGTATTGACTGACTGATTCACTGGAGACCAACAGAGAAGCTACAAAGTTAAAAATGTATGACGAAGCCAAATGCCAAACATAAGATCCACAAACAACTGCTGTTGTATACAGTATGTGTATACAGTATGTACTGTAAATAATATACATATTTAAACATATTTAAGAGATAAAATGTTGTTACTGTCAATGGCACACAGTCAAAAATGCTAATCAAACAAAGTGGATATTTGTGAAATCCTATATGATTTATTCATTCATTTATTATGTCAAGCCCAAATGTATTATATGTATTATATATCAATCCCACAACAAGTTTGACTTTAATATATTTGGTGGTTTTTGCTGCTTAACAATTCAACATGATTGAGAAAATGTGACTTTCTAGTTGTAATACAGTGGATTGTTGATAATGACATGAACATATAATCGGGTTGACAACCATCCAAACATCATACTTATATTTCTTTCAATAAAGTGTGAAATACACATAAATAATAGCCTAGATGTAAGCATATTTTTGGGTCCAATGGGGAGATTCACAAGCTGATCTCAGTGGCATCTTTCCCTCATGTGTGGCCATTACATTTGTTATGGTGGAGTTCCGTTAACAGCAGCTATTGCATCCAACTGGCAGGCATTCCTACCAGGTGACAGAAAGACAGACAAAGCTCTGGAACACATCTAATACATGGAACAGCTGGGGGTCTCTACTAGAGTTTTCAGAACCACTGCTGTAAGACACAGGTCCTAATTTTCATCTCTCCCAAACCTAGTGGATGTTGCTATCTAATCTGGGATTTATTTAGACCTGGTACACCAGGTGGGTACAATTAATGATAAGGTAGAATAGAAAAACAGCTGGCTTCGGCCATCGTTTGGTAAGAGTTGAATACCCCTGAAATGGTGTCATAAATACAAATGGAATGCCACAGAAGTCGGATAAACGTGTGTTCACATTTGGATAATAAGAAGTTCTGAAAACATGTATTTTCTATTATGGTTGTCTCACTCTCAGTTAATAGTGGTAGACAGACCAAACCACATAAAACTTGTTAGTGTGAAACATTTCCCCTAAAATGTCATTTACAGAACAAGGTGGTAAATTGTAACAGCACTGTAATTGTCACATCTCCCAGTACCAATCAAAGGTGGTTACCAGTTTAGTTTCTTCCTTTCTCTTCCTTTTCCTAAAACTACAAATGTGAACCATCTATATTACCTGTTGACAATACCTTCAATTCATGAGTTCAGCACAGGCAGAGCCCAGTTTGTGGTTGACTCTGTAAAGGATACCCTTCCCCAGGTGATCTCTGGTGCCTGGTGCTGATCTCCTTAAGACTGGTGCTCATCTTACCACAGCCATGGAAACCCTCTATGCCCAAATGGGTCTTAAGAAATAGAAGCCTGCTCTTGCTTCTTTATAAATAATACAGTGGTTTTGAGAGGATAAACAGGCTTTTTATAGTACTAGAGGAACTATAGTAATGAGAGTTAACCTTTTGGTGTTCATTTTGCAACACAGTATCTTCACTTCAAAACATTTCCTTTCTGCTACTTTCAAAGTTCGTACTACTGGTTGTGTTTTCTAGTCACAGTTGGAATGTATTGTCTTAAGTGGCATATTTCCAGAATGGATTAATCATTAATAAACACACTGCATAAACCGATCGGCCATAACATTATGACCAGCTGCTTAGTATTACTGTATGTAGGTCCGCATTTTTCTGCCAAAACAGCAGCCCCATACGCAACAAAATGCAAAGCATTGTGTGTTCTGATACCTTTCTATCAGAACTAGCTTAGTGTTTTTCAGCAATTTTGCTACAGTAGCTCGTCTGTTGGATCGGACCACATGGGCCAGCCTTCCCTCCCCACGTGCATCAAAGAGCCTTGGCTGCCTATGACCCTGTCACCGGTTCAAAAGGTGAACCTACACAATATTTGGCAGGTAAATATAACACCTTTAGCGCCGAGAACAGACAATCCTTAAAAGCCTCCTTAATATGGATCAGTAGTACACATCTTTTTGCACATAACTATGTTTCAAAGGGGAGCTAGTAAAAAAGTAAACTTGTGAACTTCAAAGGGTTTAAAAAGTATTTGGACAACTACTTAAGAATTTAAAGAACGTGGTGACTAGTCCATGGTATTTTTGCATCTTACTGTAGATTGTTTTCTTCGATTTGATTAACAGGAGATTATCCCGGCACGTTTAAAGATTTTACAGGGTTTACAGTATGCAGCTCAGATTATGAAACTCTTGCTTCAGCATCACTGCAGAGTGTTATGTGTGACAGAGGATTAGAGCTCAGGAGCAGAGAATTGGGGATATTTATTAGAGCCAGATCTAATCTGGTCATTGGTACCTGTTCTGCCTCAAGGTGATGGACCCTGGTGTGGCCAGGGGATGTTGGGGTGAAGTTCTGGTCGTCTGATGATGAGCGAGCCTCATGGTCACTGTCCTCCATTGATACTGGGGCTACAGTGCACTCTGCCCTCTCCAACCAGGAACGAACAAGGGATTTAAGAGGAATGGAGCAGGAGTGACGTAACAGAGAAGTAAGATTGGAAGGATGTAGAGCCCAACCAATCAAAAGGAGCAATGGCGAATGGTGAAAGAGGGAGCGGAATGGTAGGTTGGCATGACAACAGCATAGCGTTGCATGATGGGAGTTTTATGTAGAATGGACAAGGACGAAAGGGTTGACAAAAAAATTGTTAATAAACTCAAATCAAAGGAGCATTGCGTGACTAGCGAGACACAGATGTAGCTCTAGGAAATGACCTGGCTGTTGGATGCCAATAACCCAGTTATTTAGGTAAACAGTATAAAGTTTGGACAGTATGGATCATTTGAAAATTGTATTTACCCTGTATTATATTGAAAACACAATTTACATTTTGAATTGAATTTATTAAAAAAATATACACTCCACATACTCTATACTGTTTTCATAACATTTTAATAACACAGCATTTATGCACTGAAGACCCCAGTTGGTTAAGTTTAGCAAGCGTAATTTTCCCCCATTTATTCATTATGCATGTCCTCAAATGTGCAACTGTACAGGGCCTTCGTTTTGCACTTCAATTATATGCCACACATTCTCAATTGAAGACAGGTCAGGACTGCAGGCATTATTGATGTGGCGTTCGCAAATGATCCGGTTCTTTTGAACGGCTCTTTGGTATGAACGAAGGGAATCGAGTCATACTTGGTGAGAAATGTTCTTTTTATCGTTCTTCCTAAATTTCAATGCCTGACTGATCCACTGCCCTTTATGATGTCAGGTGAGTAGTAATAGTAAAAATTCTGAAAAAGTCAGTCAATGAGAAAAGCACTACAATCCAAAGATGTGTATCCTCATTTACTTTTGAAAAAGAAAACAGCAGCATGGGTGCAGCAGCATGGGTGCACTTTACCATTTAAAGCAACAACAAAGCTGAGTGCAACATTTGCCAAGCAAAATGTCCATTCAACATCGTTTTACTATTCTTAAATTCTTGTGTGAAATTTGTGGATAGGCCTAATACTTTAGCTATTTGATTTGTCCTAAACAGTTATATTTTTTACTGTGAGAATAAAATATTTTCTAATATACATAGCATGAATTCAAGGCAACTTAATTACATTTCATACAGAGCGTGACAAAGCAGAGTCACCTTGTGTATCATTTACCATGGAAATCATTGAAATTAGGTCTGGCAATACAAGTAATTTAGTGCTGCTAAAACTAGTCTGCACATTAAAAAATTACTTATATTGGTGGGATGCCTGTTGAAATCTGTTCAAAATTGTACGCTATCATACCCTATCATTACCCTAGTGATTATTTCACAGATAAAACAAGTACCCGCCTGCCGAACCCCCCCCAAAAAATATAAATGGCTCTTTTGAATGGCTCTTAGAAAGTAATGGAGCCATAAGATCCAGCTCCTTTCAAAGAGTCGTAATTCCCAGTACTAGCAGACAGGCCATGGTAGCACCCGCACTCTCTGCTTACGCAACCATGAGTTTGTAATCTGGGCAGAATGTGATTTGGCGTTGTCCTGCTGGAAAATGCAGGGACATCCCTGGGATAGATGATGTCTGGATGGCAGCATATGTTGCTACAAAATGTGTAGATATCTTTCTGCATTATTGATGCCCTCACAGATGTGCAAGTTATAAATACAAAATAAATTTAAATAAGAAAGGAGAAGAATAATTTGGATATTTTACAAAGGGTTGAGTTAAGTGGTTTTAAAAAATGTTTAATTGCCAGAGGAAACATTTTTTTTTTTCTCAGAGTGAACCAGAATGCCTCGGTTACATGTAAAAATCACAAAAATCCAGCCTTGTTTTCCATGAAATGTTTACATGCAATTGATACTATCAACTTGTTGCTGTTGTTACTATTCTAGTAACCCCATCCCCGGGCTTTACTGCGAAGCGTATTGGGTGAAAGATTACTGTTCTCAAAATTCTGACATCACAAGTTCAGAAAAACACTTGGTTTTTGGATGCAAGACTCTCCGCTGACCACAAGGGCACTGGATTCAAACGCATTCACACTTCAGACAGGCACACATGCAGGGATAGTGAATTCGGAATTTCACAGGTATTCCTGTTTGTTTGTGTTTTCTGCAGACAGTACTACTTTGAAGTGGGAGTTAACCTTAACTCAGCTAAATGATTCTGATCTGTAAAGTTGTAAAACAATTCACTGATGTTAATGTTAGCTGACAGGCTAACAACCTGGCAAGCTTGATTTGGCAAGTTAATATTACTTTAGCATTTAGTAACTAATGTTCAAGGTACCCTATGTGGGAACTTCTTCCATCTAGCAGTGAAATTGTATTTTCTATTCAAATTAATAGTGCTATCTAGTTCTTTGCAACGACGGTAGCCATTATGTACCAAGAAGCTATGACGTCTTCCAACAGCGCTACAACATGTCTCCAACATGTCTTCTTTTGGGTGATGAGGTTTGCTATTTCAAAGAAACTGCAGACTGCATCTACGTTTCAGCTGGTTTCAGTCACGTGACGCTGGCTCTGAACAAAAACATGTTGCGGATTAGCTAGACAGGTAGGCTAGTGTTTTATGTCCCTCTCGGCGATTATAGTTTTTCAAAATGGCGGAACGACATGGAAGAAATTCTTCGCTTACGAGGATAAATCAGATCATTGGCAGAGGTAATTTGACACCAATTAGGACATATTTATGAATTAAGACATTGATTTTAGCTAATAAAATACTTAAAACACTACACAGTGTACCTTTAAGTTATTTAAACAGCATATTACGTCATAGGCTAACAACACTTATGACCTACACTTGGGGCGCAAATGACTCAGTGGTTAGACTTGTAGTCAGAGATTTGCCGGTTCGATTCCTGACTCTGCCAAAGGTTGTTGTGTCCTTGGGCAAGGCACTTTACCCTAATTGCTCACAGGTCATTGCTATAAATAAGAACTTGTTGTTAGTCAAATTACCTGGTTAAATAACGGTAAAAAAAACTAGTGGCCATTGTATTACAGTATAGTACCGCAAAAAAGATGTCTTGCTAGAAAAGAAGACAATGAAGCTATATTGATTCTGATTGGTCAAAATTCTCAAGACGTCTCACCAAAGATGTTATATTGAGAAGATTGAGAAGTGACAACAGCTATCTGAAATGTCTCTCGTCTCACTCCAGTTTATGGAAAATTGTGCTGGCCACTTGACCCCCCCCCAGAAAAACTAATCATGATTCATGTAAAATGACATTTATTCAAAACAGCAAATTTTCGAAGAAAGGCCGTCAGTTTGCAGGTATAATTGCACAGCTAATGACATGCATAATGGATGAATCGGGGAAAATTCCACTTGCTAAACTTTACCAACTGTTGACTTCAGTGCCCATGCAAACACTTAATAAGTGTTATTAAAAAAAAGGTTACACAGTGGTAAACAGTCGACTGCCCCAACATTTTTTGAGTGCGTTGCAGTCTTGCAGACTTTAAATTTGTGTATATTTTTAAAAATAAATTAAATTCACAATGTAAAACATCACAATATGTTTCAATGTGTTTTCAATATAGTTCAGGCCAAATTTAATTTTCAAATGACTCTTTTTGTAAGATTAATTAGGGTTGTATTTTTCCAAAAATAACACAAACTGGGCAAGGATCTATTTCATTTGGCAGTTCCACTCCAGCAGTGCAAGTCTAATGACATTTCATTGTTCCAATACACTTAGTGGAACTGACCCTGATATTGTCAAATTCAGTATTTTATAAAATGCAAATATTAAAGCAGATTTGATTTAACATTGCCTACACACACAAAATAAACTGTTTGACTCATTAGATCTACAGTAAGAGTTTGTGCTAATCTTCTCCCCACAGTCTTTTCCATGTTATCTCAACAAGGTATCCCATGTCTTTACCACAATCCTAAAAAGTCTCTCTTCACAGTTTCAATTAAACAGGGATTCAGAGCTCTGGGGCAGAGAGAAAAACCTAATGATTATTGGCTCAGATTAGAGGACACTGACCTGTTTTCCTGCTCTACTCTAAGCCGCACAATGGATCAATGTCATGTACAGCTCGTCATGGACGACCCACAGTGTGACCCAGTTCATATCCTCAATGACCAATAACATCTAGTCCTCTTATCAACTCTGGAGCCAAGATTCGTTTGGAATGTTTCAAATATAAAAAAATTCTCACCTTGGTACAAATATTTATCAGATTCAGAACACTGTACTGCTCCACCAAATAAAAGTAATAAATATTTATCAGATTCAGAACACTGTACTGCTCCACCAAATAAAAGTAATACATATTTATCAGATTCAGAACACTGTACTGCTCCACCAAATTAAAGTAATAAATATTTATCAGATTCAGAACCTGTACTGCTCCACCAAATAAAAGTTGGAAGAACTCACCCAAAAGAAGAACTGCAAAAGTAGAGACTCACAATCTAGTCGTTTGTAAATTCATAACTGAAGACATAACGTAGTTTTAACAGGAAATCATAAAACAAACAACCCAAACTTACGTTATGGCAGTGAAATGACCAAAATGTTTGTTTTACTACATCCTGGGGTAATTTAATTAATCGTCTATGATCTTCATTATAAAACACTCCATAATAAAAGTCCTCCTATGGACAATACCTCACCTGTGGTAACCTGTATGAGACTTGACAGCCTGGCTCTGTGTCCTCCTCTAAGCCAGCTCTTCATGCCCTCACTGCTCTGGAGAGTGGCCAGCGTCGCCTGCCTATATACCCCTGTGAACGAGGACACTGCGTCCTTCAGCCCCATCGAGTTGCCTGGCTGCCCCGCTGCCCCAGGGCTCTTGGTTCTATCACCCACGTTGAGGGATGCTGTCCAAACCACACCAGGCTAATAACACAGTCCCATTCAGTCACTGGTACTGAAGAGCTCATTTGATAAGTTATTTATTACTGGCTGGAATTAGGTAATGTACAACAAAAAGAAGACATTCCATTACTTCTTGTTATCCTGAAGTACAAAATTGAACACAGAGCAGTTGAATCCTCTCACACAGTATCAGTTGGATGGTCAGGCCATTGAGTGTTTCATTATCTTTAGTATGAAAGTCTTAGAAGACCACAGCCATGGTTGAAACACATGTAAGGGAAGATCTGGGACTCCATCTGTCCCATCCTTACCCACTTGCCTATTTGTCTGGAGTTCTGACCAAAGCTAGGAAGACAAAATAGAACGGAAACAGAGCGCGGGACTTCTCTAAACTGTCGAAAGTGTGCACTTGTTACTTACGTGTGAGATACAAACATTAATGAATTTAAAGAGGTTGATTTACTGTTGTCGTTTTTTTTAGAACATAAAGTATGTTTTTATTTTATTTTAATTGCTTATCATGACTGCAATTTAATACGATGACCTCAATTTATTCAACTAGATAGTAGAGCAAAGTGAATAGAGTAAGAGAATGAATCAACTATACATCGACAAGGCACAATATTTAGTTGTAACCCTGAAACAGCTCACCTGATTTAGGCAGTCATACTTAGTAATTATCACACAAGTTGATTCAGGTGTGCTAGCTCTGGAAAAAATCTAATACATGAATGGTCCACAGAAGAGGTTTCCCAAAAACTTAATTAAACTTCATTAAAATTCTTATTCTATTGCATTAATTTTGATCAATTAAACACTTGAGAAATCCAGAGGTCTAAAGCGCACAGTGACAAACAAATATGTTTTAATATCTGATTGGTCTTTTGACATTGAGCTGAAACCCCCCCAGTCAGCTAGCTTAACTGGCTGTAGATGAGCAGCTGAGGCCAACATATTGCCCAGGGGCTAATGCATCAATCAGCTTAGGTAACACACAAGCTAGTAGCTGTACAACACACATACATCCAGTTTAGCTGCAGCCAGCAAACACCAGATATCAGGAATTCCACTACAGTACTCAGCCATGCTACAAACACAATCTAACAAGAAATCTGTTGCTTTTATTTACCATTATGAACAAGTTGTATTATACTCATGTGAATTGGAAAAGTGCTTTCTGCATTTCCAACTGTCTCTAAGACATTGTCAGAGAGTAAAGCCAAATCCAGGGGGACAGCAACTCTTTTACATGGACCCTGGAGCATTTAGGGGGAACACCTTGCTCAACTGCAGAACAAACTTTCAGTTAACGGTGTGATGCTCTGATCGCTAGGCTACATTCAATCTGGAGGCATACGTTTCTACACCATTACATAATTATACTGATAATAATTAACCTACTGTAAGAGACGTCCTATTAAAACAGTTGAATACTTCGAAAACAAAGTACAGAAGGAACCACATGGGACCTGATACACTTGTAAGACAACACTGCATCATCGCACTTACTCAATAGACCTAAACAGAATGAGCTTCACATTTAACATAGTGAGATGACCCTGTTGGTTAATGTTATTCTAATGAGGTCTGATTAAAAAAGCACCATCAGTACTTAACATCCAACATGAACCTCAGAACTGTCACAGGTGG
>JACXGM010020005.1:0-18060 GCA_016801145.1 Umbra pygmaea | reverse complement strand
AAAATGTTGCGCGTCAGAAAAGATGAAAATTCCCAGCTTTATGCAAATGATTCCGTAACGGTACAGATCCACTTGTCCGACACGACTGGAGCGTGGTGTCGAGTGTTGTTGCAAGGCAACCCTCCATTTGTACGTTGATGGGTGTTCCTCAAATACAGCTGCAGGCCACAGCCACCATCAGTTACTCCATTGATTCACCGCGAGCCTTCCCCCCGTCTCCTCTGTGCTCTACTTCTATTGGATAGTCGCTTCGCGTTCAACGGATTCATTTGCATAAAGCTGGGAATTTTCATCTTTTCTGACGCGCAACATTTTCTCAAATGCAGTGCTGCCTTCCCGGGATGCTATGCGGGCACGTTGAGGTTGCGTGACGTCACCCATAGGAATAGAGCGAGATGCGATGCGACCGAAGTGTAGCACGGAAAAGTGGATCCGTACCGTTAGGCTACGTTACCTTGTTTCAGCAACGCTTGGTGAAACATGGAGTGGATGTTTGCGGTTCATAGGCTGAATCATTGAAGTCGTACTGTTGTGGTATGACAGGTCTACTTTGCAGTAGACACATTGCACCTTGTTCTCTTCCTTTTCAAGTTTGTAATGATCCCAAACTTTAGACGTTCTCTGCCAATTATGGACATCTTTATTCTTCGCAATTGCGGCAACTAAATTCAAAATGTATCACGCGCTATGGTGTGCTTCCTGAACATTGAACAACGGTCCGTGTGAAACAATTAGATCCCTGCGCGTAACTTATAGTGTGCGTCATAGGAATTTAACGAGGCTTCGAGGCAGAGTTTTTGCCTCGAGGAATTTTTGTAATCGAGTTAATCAAGTAACTTGATAAATCGTTTCAGCCCTAGTTCTGATTAAGTATTACAAACAGCCGTGTCTTGTTGAAGTGATCAGAGTGCCCAGGAAGAAGGCGTGGAGCGTTGTTGACCATAAGTCACGGTCTTGTGTTGTTGTTTATATGTATGCTGCTTCCCTGAGCGTATCAGGATTATAGTTTCATGTTCTAGTCATGTTGTATAAGTATATATCCGAGAGCTACAACCAAGTGTGTTGCTAAATGTGTTAGTTTGTATTGTTTAGGCGTTCGCTTTGTTATCAGATCCTATTGCCAGTGTCCGTAACACTGTAAAGAGTGTGAGTATTGTAGGTCTGTATGTAAGCGCAGCCATCAGGCTATATACTACGTTTCTCAATATTTCAACATGAATGTTTGCCACGTACTGCCTGCTCGAGTCTCCCTCTCTTCACAGACACCATGAACCGTGACAAAAATATCATACTCTAATAATCAGATTTCACTCACACCGCCATAATTGTTGTATACAATTATGTAAACTGTGTAATATAACTGTATTAAACGCAATGTTTAAGTTAGTGAAAGTGTGTGATACACATTTCTGCAGTAAATATTATCTTACATGTAGGTTAACAAAACATCCCTTCCTACTGTATTCTATACTGTATGTGCTTTTAGACTACCAGTGTTTTATGTAGAGTCCTATACACTCTATTGTATGATATTCTGCAGTGGCTCAACATGATGTTATAACCTCCGTTTGCCTCTGTATAGTATGTTGAACCGTAATTTTCAATTTTAGCTGTAGCTTGCTTACTAAATCCTTGTGATATTGGAGATGTGTGTGTGTAGGTGAAGGAATCCTATATAAAGTAACTGTGACCTATTCTGCACCCACGCAGCCCACAGCCCTGTGACAGAGAGGTATTGGCTATAATCATAATAAGAGCTCATGTGGTCATGTCAGTCAAATGTTCTCATAAACCTACAAAGCCAGTCAGACGTGTAGGTGGATGTGGCTGTGAAGGGATGAAGGGATGTAGAGTGGTAAGCGCTGAAGACAATACTACTGAGCATTAGTTTTCAACACCAATTCTGAAAAAGTTGGGACAGTATGGAAAATGCTAATAAAAACAGGAGGAGTGATATGTAAGTGTGCTTTGACTCCTTGTGTCCATATCGGACACCTGTAAATTCAATCACCGTGGTGTAGTTGGTTAGCGTAATCATCCCGTACATGAGCTGATTAAAGGCTTCCATGATTGAAAAACTGTGCAAAAAGAAATGGCGGCTCAGTGACATGTGTTTGGTAAAACACAAACTAATGGGTTAATAATCGGAATTGGGGTTGTACACACTGATTTTTTATAAATTCCCTCTATCTCGAGGAACAAACGTGATACTATCACAATATTATTGTTATCTTCATAATTTATATTACGGTATACTGTTGGTAATGTTAGCTCGATCGTCTGTCTGTTTCCCACATTAGTCCTTTACTTTCCATCCAATTTTGTGACATTAAATTTGAACTACACCCCTGTCTTTGCTCATCAATACCCAGCCGGCTCTGGAAGATGAGGACATGTCTTCCTCCAAGGTGTCTGTGCCAAGCTATCCTACTTTTTCACACAGTGGAATTTTAACTTAGACTTCCGTCAAATCAAATGTTTTTGTCAAGTTCACACGAACGACGTCCTCGGTTTCTGTTGCTAGAGCTCGACGAGACATGGAAATCCCTGCTAAGGATGCCACCTTAAACCACACCAGTGTTTGGCCAATAGGCTTCACCCCATGGAGTTCTTGCCCACATGTCCCACTACTGCACAGTCAAACACTGAACTTAGACTGTCAGGGACAGCTTGGCATTAGAAAAGAGCACACCAGATCATGGTCAACGACGTTCTTGACAATTCCCACCCATATCTCTGACCATCATAAAGGTCAGGATGTCAAGATAAACACCACTGTTTTTTGATTACAAGGCTCTATGTTTGCTCTCTGAGTGTGTGTGCACATGTGACAGTGCCAGTGAGATTTTCAATTTGCGCACAAACCTGAGAAAATGAAATTAAAATGCTTTTATGAAGACACCGATGTTATATGAAATGTTATTATGGCCTTCTATTTAGTGAATAATAATGATTTCCGTATTTCTTTGTCAGATTTTTAAATGACTCTCTAAATGCCTTTTATTTTCTATCTGTTGAATGCTGATCTGTGCAGTCCTAGCAATCCTTTGTTGTAGCTCAGTATGAAAACATGTACCATTACACTCCTAATTCAAGGACCTGGAATACGGCTGCATCTGAGACGTTTGAAAGAAAATGTCAGGCAATTCACCCATGAGCCGACTCAGTCTGAAAAGAATTCATTTTAAAATGAAATGGCCTTGTCTTTTGCCAGGCCTAAACCTAATTGAGGTGTTGTGGCAGGACCTGAAATGAGCAGTTTCTGCTCCCAAACCTACAAATGGCCAAAAGTACAGGATGTGCTTTAAATAAATGACAAAAGGATTAAATATGGTGTTATTCATTCACGTGTTCCTTTTATTCAATGTTGGGTGTTGTTTAAATATCTGAAAACATTCAGTGACAAAACTAAGTAGGACATAACGTGACAAATACTTTTTCCCGGCACAGTACGTCATCTATTAAAGTTCACACTGCCTCTAGTGCAGGGATTTCAGACATTTACATTTCAGTTAGTTAGCTCGTACACAGAGGGAGAGGGGTCAGATAAAACCGACTCTAAAAGTGATCTGACATTAGTGTGTTTGATTGTGTTTAGTTAAAACTGGACATACTGTACATATGAGGAGTGGCTGTTGGCATATTCCTATTGACGTCTTGGCCGTGATGGTTCGTGCAATTGGTGAAATGATTTGGATTATGGTGTAGATTTCTCTGCCAAGTGTGTGGCTGGCACATTCTAGGTAATGTCAGGAAGCCTTGTGGAAGAACAGGCTTGGCACCACTGTTTGTTTGTCTGAGAGCTAGTTCCCCCTCAGTGATCAGCTATTGGCGTGGACTTCCTGTCTCTTAACAACCTGCTTATTGACGCAAACACACTCCCTTTTAATAGTATACAGGTACATACACATGTGTACTGACACAAGCATGTACGCACACAGCCACATATGGTCTCTGTTTCTCTCCCTCTCTTTCTCTCACTCCTTCTTAACTGCTTTGCTCTACTGTATGTGTCTTTCAGATCTTTGGTTACGTTTGTGTCTTTCCTAAAGACGTGTGAATGAATTAGTGTGTGTAAGAGCTGAAGCAAGGCAGAGTTCTGTCCTTACTGGGACTGACTGACCATAAGAGCTCTCCTTTTTTAATGTTGACAGCACATCTGTCACTACTTCTTACTCTAACACTGAGCAGCCCTCTACCAGCCACCGGCGTCAGTACCATGGTGTGTGTTTGTGTTCAGTGTTTGCTGTTTCCACAGATTTACTTCAATGAATGTTACGTGTATACACACAATGTTTCAACCCATGTACCCCCCCCCATATATATTAAGCACCATAACTAATTGGACAGTACATTTTTTCTTCTGTTAATTTGGTCCTGTTCTCTAACACTTAGAGTTTGAAAGGATGCAATGACAATGAGGTTAAAGTGCAGACTGTCGGCTTTAATTTAAGAGATTATTCATATCAAATTTCAGTCAAATGTATTTTTATAAAGCCCTTTTCACATTTTTCACAAAGTGCTTTTACAGACCCGACACTGGCTAGGATAAACTCCGTAGTTATTTTCTTCACAGGAAGAAACCTATAGAGGATCCAGACTCAGTGGGGTGGCCATTCCTCTTCTGGATGTGCAGGGTGTAAAGTTCAGGAGTGTATGTCCAATTAGGGGCAAGTTGTCCAGTTAAGGTCCTTTGAGCAGTCCTGGGGAATGATCCACCAGGTATACAGGAACAAGGACAGCCAGGTGGGCTGTGTTCGATGACAGTGGCTTTGGACAAGATCGTTGTCAAGCCGGGTAGTTCTGCATTATGTTCCAAGGACTCTGGTCATCCTACAGTAGGTCATCATCCTAGAATTGACCAGGACACCAGGGAGATTAAATGGGGCATTCCATAAATCAGCAGTACCTCAGCGTAGAATGCAGATTGATACTCGTCCTCCAGCCAAATGAATGAAGCTTGTACTATAGTAAACTACAGTAGGTCCTATCTTGAGGGGTTGTAGAGGCATAATAGCTGCCAGCCCTAAGGCATGTATTATATCAAAAATATGATTTAAGTTTATGTTTAATCTAACAGCCAAGCTTAACAGAGAGTTACCACGCATATTTTAGCAACAATTATAATTTAATTTAAAAAGACAGGTAATCTTAAGAGGGGTTATCATACAGGCTGGGTGTCACCTCACTGGGGTGATGTGATCAAATCTTTTGGTTTTAGTTAGAATTCTAGCAGTTGAGGGGTCCGCGTGGCGTAGTGGCCTAAGTTGAGGCATTAAAGCGCGGTCCAGTTGACAGCTGGTAGGTTTAGAACCCATGACTAATTTGGTGAAAGTGTCAAGGTGATATAGAGTTAAGACAGTTCTGTGCAATCATACACAGTAAAAAATGAAGGTACAAGAATGTACCTAAACTTGTCACTGGGGCTGTACCTTACCGAGGTACGAGTATTGGTCCATATTTTACCATTGATATATCTGCCTTTCAGTTTAATTATGTGACCAGTGAGTGTACCATTACGTACAGTTTTGGACTCATGATGAAAGGTACAGTATTCATTGTACCTTTTACAGCCCCAGCAACAAGCTTAGGTACATTTTCGTACCTTCATTTAGAGTGTAGGACAACCGTGTTGTGGCGATATGTGCTATGGTTGGTTTGTTTATGGATGAACAAGATCTTATTGTTGAAGAAATTCATGAACATTTCACTGCTGAAGTGAAGGCCAACATCACTTCTGGAGTGCTGCTTCTTTGTCAGCTTTGCAACTAGGCATGGGCATTCGATTCATTTTTCCTCATCGGGAGAGTTAACGATCGACGATCGATTAATCATTAATATTTTTATGTTAAAATTCATTATTTATTTAACTATTTATAAATTAAAAACACAGCGTGTTTTTCTCGATGAGATCTTCATTACAAGAAGAACAACTTTTGGCAGTTAAAATGGACGTTCGGTTATGCTAAACTTAGAAGATATGCCCTGCGGTGCTCTAAAAGCAGCGGAACCTGAGGCTGCGAGCCGGCATTCTTAAACTGAGACCCTTGTTTGTTCCAAAATAATAAATAATAAAAAAAGAATCATGTTAAACAATAACTTCACCAAAAACATAATAATAGCCTACATAGATCTGGCAGGATTTGTCAAAATGTAACTCAAACTATCCAAGGCACGGAGTCGAGAAAGAGGGTGAGAGATTAGCCTGGGGCTTTTTAACAAAAAACTCACATACAACCTCTGCACCAGTCTACTGATTTTGGTTGAGAAAGATAAGCATTGACATGATCTGGGGTCAGACAAGACCGCAACCTGGTGACCGTCAGTCCAGCTGCCGAAAACACCCGCTCTGGGGACTGACGTTGCCGGGATGCACAGATACCTCCAGCCCCAGAGTACTTATATGAGTCGAAAATTTGGAAATCCCGCTCCTAGCTCACTGAGCGGTTGGTTCGCTCCGCTCCACCACTACACACCTTTTTTAACCGCTCCACTCAAACCCGCACATCGCTCACATGAAAAATAATGATACTCCAAATTTGCTCCAAGAATTATTTTTAAGTCATATTACAATATTACCAAAACCCATCCATTGTGTGACCATGTATGTCGATAAAGTATTTAGCGAACACC
Organism: Umbra pygmaea; assembly: GCA_016801145.1. NCBI lineage: Eukaryota > Metazoa > Chordata > Actinopteri > Esociformes > Umbridae > Umbra > Umbra pygmaea. The sequence goes on along the minus strand of JACXGM010020005.1, from coordinate 11,427 downwards.
ATGATGACACATTAACAAAGCGCACTAGCCAGGCATGTAACCTACAGACGTAGAGGCTCATTAGGCTGGACATGTCCTAACCATGTGAAGTGAGCGCTACTGGAGTGGTACTGGAGCGATATTGAGCAAGAGCCTTCTGGGCTGATCCCACTCCGCTCCGCTCACATACTGTAAGGACCGAAGACCCTGGAGCTCCCTCTACTGGTGCGAACAGAGTCCCCTGTCTTCTGGCGTCATCATTCCCCTCTGCACCCGCACACTCTGATCAGGACTAACAGGGTTCAACTGTGCTTTATTGGCATGGCCTGATATATTCCACCAAACCCAGAGAGTGTCGTGGGTGATTGTTTGCACTGTAAGATGTGTACTTTGACATATTTTTGAAGACCAGTCCTAACTCTAGTTATAGATATATATATATACGTATATGTTCGTTAGACCGCATTTGCATACGCTGTATTCCTTCTGCGGTACTGTATTATTATTATATACTGTATATACACCTAACCTAAAGGATTATTAGGAACACCATACTAATACTGTGTTTGACCCCCTTTTGCCTTCAGAACTGCCTTAATTCTACATGGCATTGATTCAACAAGGTGCTGAAAGCATTCTTTAGAAATGTTGGCCCAAATTGATAGGATAGCATCTTGCAGTTGATGGAGATTTGTGGGATGCACATCCACGGTACGAATCTCCCGTTCCACCCAAAGATGCTCTATTGGGTTGAGTACAGTAAACTCATTGTCATGTTCAAGAAACCAATTTGAAATGATTCGAGCTTTGTGACATGGTGCATTATCCTGCTGGAAGTAGCCATCAGAGGATAATAAAGGGGCCATAAAGGGATGGACATGATCAGAAGCAATGCTCAGGTAGGCCGTGGCATTTAAATGATACCCAATTGGCACTAAGGGGCCTAAAGTGTGCCAAGAAAACATCCCTCACACCATTACACCACCACCACCAGCCTGCACAGTGGTAACAAGGCATGATGGATCCATGTTCTCATTCTGTTTACGCCAAATTCTGACTCTACCATCTGAATGTCTCAACAGAAATCGAGACTCATCAGACCAGTCAACATTTTTCCAGTCTTCAGCTGTCCAATTTTGGTGAGCTCTTGCAAATTGTAGCATTTTTTTCCTATTTGTAGTGGAGATGAGTGGTACCCGGTGGGGACTTCTGCTGTTGTTGCCCATCCGCCTCAAGGTTGTGCGTGTTGTGGCTTCACAAATGCTTTGCTGCATACCTTGGTTGTAATGAGTAGTTATTTCAGTCAAAGTTTCTGTTCTATCAGCTTGAAGCAGTCTGCTCATTCTCCTCTGACCTCTAGCATCAACAAGGCAATTTTGCCCACAGGACTGCCGCATACTGGATGTTTTTCCCTTTTCACACCATTCTTTGTAAACTCTAGAAATGGTTGTGCGTGAAAATCCCAGTAACTGAGCAGATTGTGAAATACTCAGACCGGCCTGTCTGGCACCAACAACCATGCCATGCTCAAAATTGCTTAAATCACCTTTCTTTCCCATTCTGACATTCAGTTTGGAGTATCTACTCAAACTGCCATGTGATTGGTTGAGTAGATAATTGCATTAATGAGAAATTGAACGCGTGTTCCTAATAATCCTTTACGTGAGTGTATATCCTGCTGTGCTTTATCAAAGCTGTGTTGGTGGCTACACTTATTTAAGTCACACTTTATTTTGGTGAACCAGTTTATGCTGGAGTTTGTTTTACCAGTAAAGTCCTTGGTTCCAAGTCTAAATACTCTGCGTGTGGCACCTCATTACATTTCAATGTGACACATACTCTGCGGGGAACCTGATTCCTCTTCATTATATTTTTGAAATCAAAACGGAAACTTGCAGGTAACTGAGTATGGCGTCAAATATTGCCCTCGGTTGGTAAAACGTTTAATTGCTGCCACACAGTGAAATTCATTTAATTGCTTCAAAATGTATACACAACGCAACCTGCATTATTTTAATCGATAACAAATTAACGAGATCGACTCAATTCTTAATGATCAATTATCGGTCGTCGATTAATCATGCCCATCCCTATTTGCAACTATGTCAAAAAGAAATGTTTAAATTGTATTTTTTGTCCTCAGTTAAGTTGGTAAATTAGAATGATCGAGCCGATGAGAGCGCTTTTTGATAGTTTATCGTAATATCTTTCCAAGCTAGTTTAAATGCTTTCAACTTCCTTTCCAGTATTCTGCAGGCTTGCTCAATGGCTCTGCGATTGGTCTGTGTACCAGGGAGCTAACTATTTGCATATTTGCCCTGTTTTTAACAGTGCGACTACATCTAAGGTAATACGCAGGGTTAACTCCATGGTGTTAAGAGATGAATTTGGGTTGGTGGAGGGAATCCGTAAGTGCATCGAATAATCGTTGGGCTGTGCAAGAACCCATATTATGTCCCCAAAAGTCCTTGGTTAGGGCACAAGTGAGCTTAGAGTTTCAACAGCAAATGTAATAAAATTATGGTCTGATATTCCAGGATTATGAGGAAATAGAGTTAGATCAATGATATCCATTCCAGGGGACAAAACTAAATCCATGGTATGGTTGTGGCAGTGCGTAGGTTCCAAAACATGTTGGATAAAACCCATTGAGTCAGTAATTGCTTTAAAGGCTTTATGTAGAGGGTCACTAGACTTCTGTATGAGTTCTCCATACGGCAGGTATCTCCAAGGAGAGCTACGCCCTGACGTGGGGCTGTATCCAGTTCGGGGAGGCGCTGGCTGTTCGTTCGCTCCGTTTCCCCAGCGGGGAGAGCGTTCCATCGCCTCTATGGAGGAATATAGGAGGCTCTACCAAGTGTTCGGCAGCACACCTCCTATACAGCTGTATGGGGATTATCTTCAGGTGGCTGATACCACCACAAGTAGGCCCTGGAGAGAACCCGATACACAGGAGGAATTACATCAGTCTCCAGCTGAGGATGTGTTTGAGGAGGACTTTGAGGCACAGGACTGGGGTCTCCCCAAGTTTTTTTTTTTTAGCTGTACGCCTGGCAGGCAGGCCAAGGAACTAGTGGAAAAGCAGCTAGGGCAGACAGCTGTAACTCCACCAAGGGACAACATGGCGCCATGGACACCACCCAGGGATCCATGGTGGTTATATACGGACATTCCACCCACCAATGATCCCTTGGTGGACATTCGGTTACTTCTGTCCCCCCTCCATCATGCCCTAGCTGCAAACAGCCAGACATCACCACAGCCGGCCCCATGCCAGGCACCTCCTCTGCCGGCCCCATGCCAGACACCTCCTCAGCCGGCCCCACGCCAGACACCTCCACAGCCACTAACGGAGCCCCCCACGGCGATGGACCTGGAGGGCCTGTTTCTGCTTCTGCCACTGGGGTTCAGGGACAATGCAGCGGTGGAGTATACGGAGCCCCCTTCAACGCTGATGTTTCCTGGGTCCCCCTCTGCCACAGAGCCCTTCGGACCCACCACAGCGCTGGAGTTAGCTGGGCTCCCTGCTCTGCTGTTACCAGGGCCTCCTGCCATGCCGCTGAAGACAGGGCCTCCTGCCATGCCGCAAAGGACAGGGCCTCCTGCCACGCCGCAGAGGACAGGGCCTCCTGCCGCGCCGCAGAGTACAGGGCCTCCTGCCGCAGAAGACAGGGCCTCCTGCCGCGCCGCAGAAGACAGGGCCTCCTGCCACGCCGCAGAGGACAGAGCCTCCTGCCACGCAGCCTGAACCGAGGCCTCCTGGGAGCAGGGCACTCCGGGTGCGCACGATGAAAGTCCGCCACAAGAGCCAGATCCAGAATATCCCGCGTCGAAACCCACAACCTCTCCTCAGGACCATAGCCTTCCCACTCCACCAGGTACTGGAGGCGCGATCTGCCACGACGGGAATCCAGTAGTCTTGAAACAGCATAGGCCGGTTCCCCCCCAACATCCAGCGGAGGAGGGGGCGGATGACGTGATACAGGTGGATGCATGGGACTGTAATGAACCGGCTTCAACAGAGACACATGAAAGGAGGGAGAAATACGAAACTGACGGGGTAAATGTAAACGGTAAGTCACCAGGTTGATCCTGCGCAGAATTTTGTACGGGCCCAAGTACCTGGGATTGAGTTTCTTACAATGATTCTTAAGGCATAGATCACGAGTCGATAGCCATACCCGCTGGCCTGGGTGGAATATTAGCGCAGGCCGTCTCCTCCGGTCGGCCTGGTCTTTCTGTCTTTGCGTGGCCTGTCCGAGGTGTTGGTGCGCGTCATCCCATAATCTTGAGCTATATAAAATCCATGGCTATATGTGACCATGGTCAGTGTGGTATAGGCAAGGGCAAGAGCTCACCTGAAGGCAGCTGGCGGGGCGTTTTGGACTGCGCACACACAGGGCAAGACAGGACATAATCCGAAACGTCATCCTTCATGGACGTCCATCAATACCGTTTCTTAAGTAGTTCCCAGGTCCGTGTGATGCCGGGATGTCCGGTTCCTAGAGAGGTATGACACCATTGTAACAGTTGCGGTCGCACTATGGCTGGGACGTAGGTCGTTGTGAAAGTACTGCCCCCACTCCTACGTCAGAAGCATCGACCTCCACTGTGAATGGCTGCTCTGGGTCTGGTTGGCGAAGAACAGGTGCAGACGTGAAACATCTCTTCAAGGTGGTAAAGGCCTCGACGGCTTTGTCTTCCCACTGTAATCTCTGCCCCTTCTGTCTGACCATGGCATGGAGCGGTGCAGCCACTGTACTAAAGTGGCGTACAAATCGTCTATAAAAATGTGCGAATCCGATAAACCTCTGCAGCTCCTTGACGGTTCGAGGTTGAGGCCAATTGCGCACAGCTTTGACTTTATTGGTGTCCATATGAACCCCTCCTGGGGTAAGCACAAATCCAAGAAATGACACATTCGTAACATGGAATTCACTCTTCTCAGCTTTGATGTATAGGTTGTTTTCCGAAAGACGCTGTAAGACACTCCTCACATGTTTAATATGTTCAGAGTGTGAGTTAGAATATATGAGGATGTAATCTATATATATTACCACAAACTCATCCAACATGTCCCGAAATATGTCGTTCATAAAGGACTGGAACACTGCGGGGGCATTGGTTAATCCATACGGCATGACCATATCTTCATAGTGTCCCCGATGGGTGATAAAAGCCATTTTCCACTCATCCCCTTCCTTAATTCTCACCAGATTGTAAGCACTCCTCAAGTCGAGTTTGGTGTAAATCACGGCTTGCCCTACTTGTTCCAGGGCGGCCGGAATCAACGGTAATGGATATCTATGTTTGACAGTAATCTCATTGAGGGGTCGATAGTTGATGCATGGCCTTAACCCTCCATCCTTCTTGCCGATAAAGAAAAAACTGCAGGCCACGGGTGAGGTAGAAGGTCTTATAAATCCTTGTTGTAGAGACTCATCGACGTACCCATTAAGGGCTTCCTTTTCAGGTAATGATAAGGGGTACACCCTTCTCTTGGGAAAGTTGGCATCCGAACTCAGGTCTATTGCGCAATCCCAAGGACGATGCGGTGGTATCTTAGTGGCCCTTTCCTCCGAGAACACCTGTACGAAATCGTTGTAATCCGGAGGTACGAATGTAGGAGGGGTAACCCTACATTCTTCAACTGATGTGGCTTGGCATGGAACGGTCAAACACCTGCGCTGGCATTCTGTACTCCATGATGTTAATTCTCCGGTTTTCCATGAAATCCCTGGATCATGTAGGCTGAGCCAAGGGTATCCTAGGACCAAGGGTTCTCGCGTAGATGATAAAATCAATAGCTGGATTTGATCATAATGTAACACTCCTACCTGGAGCGTCAATGGTTCCATTCTGTGGGTAATGTAGCCATTCCCCAATGGTTGTCCATCCAATGAGTTAACCCTTAAGGGAGAAGACAAAGCAATTAACGGCACACCTAATTGTTGTGCTAAAGGGCAATCCAAAAAGTTTCCTGCTGCTCCCGAATCAACAAGTCCCAATGTGTTAATACTTTTATTTGCCCACTTTAACGTCACAGGCACATTGCATTGTTTAGTCGAGACTTCTAAAGGTGTCGCCAGGCCTACCTGTAGTTTAGACGGATCAGAATTATTTCGGGCCGGTGATGGACGGCGTGGACACTGCCTGAGATAATGCTGTCCCTCTCCACAGTAGTAACATAGCCAATCCTGCTGGCGACGCCTCCTCTCCGTCTCCGTGAGGGGTGATCTACCCAATTGCATGGGCTCTTCTACCTGCTCCTGAGGGTGACGGGCCTCGGTGGGAACAACAAATCTCATACCTGACGTTTTCTTTGGCCGTTTAGAGCGTAAGAGGTTATCAATAGAGATGGACATGGATATGAAATGCTGGAGGTTGGTGATGTTCCCTCTACATGCTAATTCTGTCTGCAACTCTTGGGACAATCCTCTTCTATAAACGGTGAGCAAAGCAGTCTCGCTCCACCCACTCCCAGCTGCTAAGGTACGAAACTCCAATGTATAATCGGCAGCGGGGCGCTTCTCCTGTTTAATCTCGCATAAGCGATCCCCTACGCTACCTCCAGACACGGGGTGATCACGGGGTGACTTCTTTAAACAATCTGGTGAATGCTGGTTCATTTAACAATTCAGGGCTTTGTACACTCCATAATGCAGTAGCCCATTCTAACGCTTTACCAGTCAACAGGGAGATAATAAAGTCCACCTTTTGTTTGTCGCCTTGGAACTGGGTGTATATACATAGCGCACTGCATCAAGAAGCCTTCACATAGGCCCGATGAGCCGTCATATTTACTAGGCATGGCTACTGATGTAGCCTGAGGCGAAGGTACCTGAACCACCGGCACCGGAGGATTTACGCGTGCTTGTTGGAGAAGCTGGCACAGTTCCTCTATGCGATCCTCTTTTTTTCAGCCGGCGATGTAGCTCCGCAGTGTCCATGGCGAGGTATTCTGTACCAACCAGAGACAGTATAGGACAAATAAATATTTAATAGGAAGCCTTCCGTTGCCAGTACAACCAGGAATATAAACAGGCAAGTATAAACACCGTAAATGGGGATAGAGTAACAGGTAGATATGACGGTACATGGAAAATCCCAGGGCTGAAGGTACAGAGGCTTGAGCTGAGCCGATGGTCAACAGGCAGGAGTCGGTACACAGGCGGTCTTAGGTAAAGGCACAAAACAGGATCCGATCTTGTAAATAATTCAACAGGTGGTAGGGATCTTAGCACAGGAAATCTCAGGCAAAGGTACAGAATCGTGAAGCAGCTCGAATAAACAGAAGAAAGGCAAATCGTCAATACACAGTTAATCTGGAATATACAATAATGCTCAGTAAGTCTATAGAAAAACAATACCTCGCAAGGAGGCTGTATAACCAGCTGGCTTTTATACTGGATAATGACTGAGTGCAGGTGTGTAGTATCCTGTTGATTGCGCATGTGATGTGTGCTGAGTTTGTGACTGAATGGGATGTGTAGAATTGACAGTACCAGAGGTGAGATTACCGGACCTCACAAGCGCCACTGTGTCTGTAATAGTCCATTTAATTTGAACTTAATGTACCCAACATTGACGCAGTATGAGCAACATCTGTATGTACAAATTAGATGAGCAACATCTGTATGTACAGTTAGTGCAACAGAAGTCTGAATTAGAGGTAGATTTATTGATACCGGTATGTGGCAAGGCAAAAACTATGGAATATTTAACACTTGAACATTACTGTGCAAATGGATATTGTGCATATTACAAACAATGAAAAATATACTGTACAGATCAGTGCATGCAAATGCACCATGGGGCAAAACTAAGGCACTAGAATGAGCAGAGGTAGTGTACTTATAAGAGGGGAGGTTCAGCATGTGCAGTGATCGGATAGAAATCTGACAATCGTGCGGTATGGGCTTTCGGGGTGACTAGGGCGATGTACCTGATTGAGCGCAGGTTATGGGTGGGTAAGGCAATGGTGAGAAGAGAGTTTAGATACAGAGAGGTTTTGTGTAAAAGTGATTTGAAGATGAGGTGATACCGGTACCACTGGATCAGGCATCAAATATATGGTGAGGGCCAGCCCACTAGTGCTTATTGGCGCATTGGCATAGATTGTATAATTACTGGATATAACCATGTATGACATCACCCATTGGTTTGTTAAGATCTGATTTGGGTCATCGAATTTGCAGTTACGGGTGCAGTCATCTTGGTTGCGGATGTGACCATTTTAGACGAGAGGTAGGAGTAATCTAGGTAGCTAACTGATATTAATTGGGATGCTACCGAAAAACAGCATTAAAACAAAATGTAAAACAAAATGTAACGTTACTTACTGGAAAAACTGAACTGCCAACTTATTTTTGTCACGTTTATGGCGGGTGTTGTATTGAGAGGAGGACACAAAGGCAGTTGAGTACAGCTGTCCATCATTTATTCGGTGCATGTTGGGATTTCCAAGTCCGATAAGAATTACAGAGCTATGCGAACGCTTCCAAACAAACCTGCTGACATACTCATACTCTTCCAGCGGTACAGACGCTGATATATCACTAGGAATGACCTAAACATATACAGGCTAACACATTTAGCAACTTACTTCTTTGTAGCTCTCGGACATCTTCTCCATCGTTACATAAACAAACAATACACAAACCAATATTCCTTGTGACGCCAAGGGAAGCCGGCATAAATGGAAAAGAAACACAACACTTACACACCACGGACATTACATCAATGCTCCACATCTCTTCCTGGGCAGGGCTGCTTATATGGGCACTCTGATCACTCCAACTAGACACGGCTGTTTGTAATACTTAATCAGAACCTTCTATACATTTCCAGCTCCCTCCGGTCCCTACTACGTTCCCCAGCAGCCCTGGGCAGGAAGAGGCATGGGTAACACAAAGGGGACTTGCTTCACAATAAAAGTCCTAACAAAACCACCATGCATTGCACTGAATAATATAGGAATATATATATAACATGGAACTAAACATAAACAGGAAACCAATACTAAAAGGAGTCCATTCTCAGTCCATTACGCCAGCCCACCCTGGGCTGGGCATTACATCTTGAGTGTCTTGTCGTACAATCGAACGCCATAGCCACGCCCTAAATGCCCCTTTTTTTATCGCCGATTTTAAAATCAACGAGACCATAATAAAAAAAATGAACATCATGATAAATTGCAGAAGGCTTAAATCTAGCGATTGAGATCATATACTCATTATTAAGATTATTATTACCTCAGTAAATCAAGTACATTATGTCTCTCATTCTCATAGACTATTACAGAAACCAAGCTCTTTTGCAACCAGGCGTATTGCCCCCAGCTGGAATTCAGATAGAATGCAGGTTTAAGGCACTTCCTCATTTGCGTCAATTTGCCAAACCGGATGCTCACCCTGTGGGCATTGCTGACAAACCGGATGAAACTGTGATGGACTATGTCAAATTTTCTCAGGAGGGAGATAGAGGCAGTTCTGTAAATGATATCACCAACGTCTAGGATCGGTAGGATAGTCATTTTTACAAGGGCGTGTTTGGCGGCATGGTTTACGGAATAGGAAGCCAATCCTAGATTTAATTTTGGATTAGAGATGGTTAATGTGAGAAAGAAAGTGAACAAGGTCATAGAAGGAGTGTTGAATGGCATCGAAGCTCTTTTGGAGGTTCGTTAGCAGAGAGTCCAATGTAGGGCCAGATGTGTATACAATGGTGTCATCTGCGTAGAGGTGGATCAGAGAATCACCAGCGGCAAGTGCACAGAATTGATATACACAGAGAATAGCATTGACCCAAGAATTGAACCCTTTGGCACCCCATAGAGGCTTCCAAGGGTCCAGACAACAGACACTCAGATTTAACACATTGAACCTTGTCAGATAATTAGTTAGTGAACCAATGAAGGAAACCAAGCTATTACCTAAGACTTGACTGGTTGTAATATCATTTAAGACATTGAGCGTAGCAGAGGTGCACCCATGACCAGTCATTTTTTTAGAAAATGGCCAATATTTCACAAATTCTGGCAGGGGTATGTAAATGTAGGGGTACAGCTGTTTATTACCAATGTTTGTTGTACTTTTGTTTCCATTATACAAAGATTATGCTAAATAACAGAAATGTCTTCTGAGGATCAATCACGTTTTCCTCCAAACTATGCTTTTGATAATGGTTGTTCAATATGGATGCCTGAAGTTGATACATTCATGGGAGGTTACCCCTTGGTCAACTATATGACTGTGACTGAATTCACAAGAACCCCACATACGTATGAAGAGTTGTTAGAGAGCAACGTGACAAGATGCGACTACCCACCCATCCACCCTAGCCAGCGCTGTACCAATTAGCATTCAATGCTGAGCCCCCAGGATTCGTCGAAATGACGCAACCAGGATATGTACCCTATGCCCCACGTTGGGACCCCAGAATTAGTTTTTGCCTCAGTAATGTAAAACATTGAGTCAATTATTTAGCTTGTATTGGGGTGGCCCAGTGGCCAACAAACAGCAAAATGTGCAGTCATTTTAAAAATTCTGTAATATACAACTGAATTATATTTTCTCATCTAAATCTGACCGTTCGCTCTATGCCGAGAAGGCCATCCCTTTGTTATGTCTAATAATAAGCTGATGATCCACTATTCTGTTTGGCATATAAAAGGTACATTTTTCATCAGGAGTTTTTAGCTGAAAGAGCAATTGACCGGATTTATACTCATGCTGCAGTATTACGAAGTGTCGGTTGTCTGTCATTCCCAGCCTCTGCCTCGGCCTCCTCTTTGTCTCACATTCTCCTGCTCCTTCCTTATAAAACGTTGATGCCTATGTCGGCCTTTCCTAATGATGCCCTACATATTTCATGTCATTCTTTGCTAGCCTCCCTTACATTTTTTAGACAGTCCGTGATTGATACCTGCGCCAGAAATAGTAGCTGTATCTCCACATGCCTTTCATCTTGCACAACAGACCTGAATTATATTGATTCTGTGTGTGTGTGTGTGTGTGTGTGTGTGTGTGTGTGTGTGTGTGTGTGTGTGTGTGTGTGTGTGTGTGTGTGTCTATGCATGAGTGTGTGAGAGAGAGAACTTTGAATCTGCAATAGATGGGAATTGGCCACACATTGATTCTGAGACATACTAGTGTTTTATTTCATCTGATGATTAATCTCCAGCCCTGTCTAACACTCCTTGTTTTGTACTCCTCAGTATCTGTCTTCCAAACTCCCTCACACTTATCTGTCACCAATTACTTCACACTGAGCTGTACTCACTCTCCCTCATAGTCTTTGTCATTTACATCACTCTTCTCCATCTTTCTTTTCTGTCCCATGTCACTCCTCCCCTTCGTCTCTCCCTTGTCACTCTTCCCCTTCGTCTCTCCTGTGTCACTCCTCCCCTTCGTCTCTCCTGTGTCACTCCTCCCCTTCGTCTCTCCT
>JACXGM010020004.1:0-18094 GCA_016801145.1 Umbra pygmaea | reverse complement strand
TGTCCCATTGTAACACCGTATCTATGTCCCTGTCCCATTGTAACACCATATCTATGTTCCTGTCCTATTGTAACACTGTATCTATGTCCCTGTCCAATTGTAACAGCTCCCAACCTGGAATCCAGAGAGTTGAAGATTGTGATAAGCCTTTCACCTTAGCGTCTGATTTAAACTTTTTGTTGTGTAAAAAAATTATGACAAGGTCACATGATCACCTTGTGGAAATTTCCAAGCTCTTCTAAACACACTGTTTTAAAAAAGGTGATATTGTCTTGTTCAAAAGTGACCTCATCTTTTTAATGTACTACATATCACCCCCAATTACATTCCCACTCAAAAAAATGATGGTGAGCAGCAAGTGTTGTTTAGCATCTTTCTTCGATTCAATTGGTTGGAATAGGTTGTCACACTTACTGTCTCTTCTAAACCAAAGGTGTGTTTGCAGGTTGGACAATTAAGATGAAAAGAGATTTCAAAAGGTTGATCATGTGATTGATCCCCCCCATTTAAAGCAAGGTGACTAACTTTTGAATAGGGCTCCAAAAGGCTACATCCGGCTCTGCAGTTAAGCATTAAAGTAATGAGAATTTGATCACTTTTAAATGTTCCATTTAAGCGTTGATTCAGAGGCAGTGTGAGTTCCTACTATTTGGCAGTGTTACAGAAGTTTATTGCTTGTTGATAAAACACCCTATGTACTGCCTATCAGCAGTTAGCCTACTTCCTGAAACACCTGTTTGTCAGGTAATGACGGACACAGCGAGCCACTGACTGACAAAAACATGGAAAAAAATAGAAAATTAAGACATTTAACCTAGAATCAAATTAATTCTCAGTTTTTGGAATCCTACATCATAGTACAGAATGGTTCGACAACATAGGATTATTCACATGTACCCGGTCGTCTTGCTGTATTTAGCCGTTTGCTGTGGTGAGTACACTGTGTTTCCAATGTCACCTATCGACGGCCTACACGACATTACAAACTTTCGGTTGTAGATTCTTTAAAGAATACATAATTTGTAATGTTCAGATCTGCTATTTCATTACACAATTATTTTTATAATTTATTTTTAAACATTATGAATTACTAGCCGCATGTTTTACCTTGAACTTCACTGTAAAATGTATAATGTATATCAAGTTACTGTTGCTTTACACAACCAACAACATTGCATGTTGGCTAACATACATTTATTTGTTAATACCTACCTAATAACATTTTTACTGCATGTTGACAAAAAACAACACAAAATTATCGAGGCCCAGGTTTAATTTTCAGGAACGTTTCATAACATACCTGAAACCCAACATCGCTTAGATATTATTTCTGCTTGTTTTTTATTATTATTTATTGTAACGCATTATTTATTGTAGGCATTATCCATAACGGATTATATTTATTGCGGTCTGACGACGATACAGTGATTAATAATAACTTTGATATGCATGGTTGGACAATATCAAGGGCGTTTGGCACAATTATTTCCTGGATCTGTAAGACTGGGCAAATGCCAGTGGCCATAATGGGTTGACAACTATAAAAAATATTAGAATATGAAAACTATCCGGCCCCTACTACATAATAGGCTGATAATGGCTTGATGAGATTAGTTTTTAGATTACTCAAGTACAGATCAATTTACTAAGGCTGTCTGTGTGTTTTTGATGGGGGGGGGGGGGGGTATCTTTTTGCGTTAAGCTGAGGAAAATTGTGTCTATAAATTTAATTAGCAGATGCTCTTTGTATTTGCATTTGGTTGGTCACATGTGGGAATCAATCCCACAAACCTGTTGTGACAAGTGCCATGCCCAACCAACTGAACTTTTCTGTTAAGAATCATCTTTGCTGGCTGGAATACAGAGTCATTTATGACTGTCTTTTTGTTGAAATCTGAATCTCTGCCGCAGGTGTTCATTACACTGCGTAGGTTTGAGTTCACATCGACAATACATTACTGAATATATGGGGGTGGGTCTGTTTAGAAATAATGCAACCTATTCTGTTTATGTTTAATATATATACGTAAATGATTTATTTTTACATGAAGCAAAATTACACTCATCACGAAAGGGTTAGGGCTATAAACTGTTTTCATTGGCATGTTTGCTTGTAGTTGAATGATCTACATCAAATGTTGTAGGCTACTCTGCCTATCAAGAGATGACGGTAAGTGGGCAACTTGTACTCAGGTTCTTTATGATGTAAATCATGTAAGAATCCGCTCCTATTCCTTTGAATTTCTCTAAGATGTGTGATTTCTACCATTAGTTTACAAGGCAAATGTGACAGTGTTTTCACACGTCTTTGTAACATATCTTTGTCATCTGACCAACCTGTCTCACTCCCCTCCCTGTCTCACTCCCCTCCCTGTCTCACTCCCCTCCCTGTCTCACTCCCCTCCCTGTCTCACTCCCCTCCCTGTCTCCCTCCCCTCCCTGTCTCCCTCCCCTCCCTGTCTCCCTCCCCTCCCTGTCTTCCTCCCCTCCCTGTCTCCCTCCCCTCCCTGTCTCCCTCCCCTCCCTCTCTTCCTCTCAGTGCGGCGCCCAGTGTCAGCCATAACGGTGAGTTCCCCCTCGGAGGTCCATGCTGTGGGCGGTGAGGACATCACCCTGCGCTGCACCTTTTCCTCCACCAGTCGAGTCACCAGTCGCATGTCAGTGGACTGGTCCTATAGACCCCCAACTGCAGGCCCACCGCAGACTGTAAGGACCGACCCTGAAACGAGCACCATTCTGACTGCATGCTTAATTACAATCAAAACAATGAATCTGTGATGCAGTTGGTGTAGAGGTTTAAGCTCGCAAACTCAATGCGCCCTGGCGACAGCGGTTTGAGCCCCGGCTCGGCCACTGCCTGTGCCCTTCCTTTGTCTCCCTCTACATACTTGTTTCCCTAGCCTATGCTTCCTACTGTCCTGTAAGTAGTGTCTCAAAATGTGGTTGTAGCCCTGAATTTGCTCACCTGAAAGCCAGAGGCTTGATTTAGCTGTGCCACCTTCGGAATACATCTACACAGAAAGGCTGAGGGTCACCAGGAGAGGTTTGAGAACCACTGTTCAAACAAAATCCTATAATGCTGTATTCTTTAACTTCCTGGCATTGTCACACATGGTCGCCAGCCCAAAGGTACCGGAATGCAGACTTGAACAGTTGTTAACTGTATTTCCATAACCCCTGGGATCATGACCAAGAAACCCCAGAGCGAGAAACTATACCACACTTCTTCAGTGGATTTGTTCTGCTAAATCTATAGTCAATGTACGCCTGAAGCTGGAAGATTCAAGTCGGGTCCCAACGACACAAATCTTCCCTGGATTCAATTTACTTATCGATATTTTAAGCGGCTGACCACATTAGTGTTTGATTCCATTTGGAGGGCTGATAACATATGTGCTGTGTGGTTGTTGTATAGGGTATCATATCCTATAGAGGCACTCAGAGCTTAAGTGAGAACTAAACTGTGGTGTATCGCTTGATGGAGTGATGGGAGCTGCCGGGTCAGCAAGTAGAATGTGGTAGTCTAAGAAGGCTCTTGTATCGTAGGGTTGTGTTGACTGCTGAGTAAGCATGCCTGGGGTTGGGCGACATCAGACGTGCTTTGTTTTAATTCTGTTATTTACTTGAATATGTGTGTTCTGTGCACGAATGTGTATAAGGCTGCATTGCTCCAGAGTTCGCCAGGGGAACAGAGCTACCGAGCACGTTTACAATCCATCCAATTTCATCAGCGAATTTGGCCACTTTTATTGCCGCACTCGTATATCAAGACACTATGAGTAAGCATTTGAAAATGCAATCAGAAATATCAGTCACCAGCTTAGGCTTGCATCCTTTGGTTGGTAGGGGGCTTCAGTCCTAATGCGAAATCATCAATCATTTTCATACACATTAATTTCCAGCATTGAAAAGGCAGCTCGAAATGTCCAGTAACTCAATCATATGGCGAAGGATTGTGACCGACCGAGAGCCGAGGTGGCATCTGATTGAATTCCTTTGAAGGACAGTGAATTAACAAGTTCAGTCAATCAATGGCCCCCGTAAAAGACACAAACAAATCCATTCAATATCTGTTTCATTGCAGTTTGGCTATGATCCACAAGGACTTTATCCTGTCAAGCACTGCTGTTACAGAAACCACAAAGCTTTTAACCACAGGCCCAAACACCCCTCAGAGATGGTTCCCTAGACCCAGGTTAGACCTGAATTGAAATGAATCTAAACTAAAAGTTATTTTCAGGGCTACCTGGTGGTGCTGTAGACTACAGCTGAGCTGTCTGAAACATTAATTTTTTAGACTAATTTGTGCGTCAGCTGCGGCGTGGCAAAGATTACAGGGGAGTAAGGGGTAAAATCGTGAGTAGGGAGTTCCTTGACTCATTGCACTCTAGTGACACCATCAGGCTGATCAGGTGCCTGCAAGCAGATCTGTGGACATTAGTCTTGAGTCTTAGTCACACACGTTTATTCCACTGACTTACTGACAGAGCACTGGAAAACAATTTCCAGTATTGTATCAAATGGTTCAGAATGAAGTGTGTCCTCATCTTCAGCTTTCCTGAGCCCATCGAGAGTTCTAGCAATGAGACAAGTTTCTGATCAGACACCAAGCCATTGTGGAGAGTAATATTTCACAAGACTTTAACTGCATGTGATATCCCAATCGAGACACCTGTAGCCTGTCTGAGGCCGGCCTTCACTGAGTAGCTGTCAGGGTTGACTGGCTGTAGTGATGAGATTTACGCTGTGACGTCACATTATGCCCACTGAATTCCACGGCTGTCTCGTTTGAAGTGCTGTCTTGTGAGACCCAGCCCAAACAAAGCTGTAAATCCATAGACCTGTGAGGCACCATCAACTGGAAAATTCATTACTTAGAACCTGTAAACATGATGACAATGGCAGATTGACACTTTCTGACTGCTTTGGCTGTCCAGTAACATGATGTCCAAACTCAAGGTAATGCACTGATAACATGCTGTATGGATTTTGACTGATAACCTGACATTCAGTAAGACATTTAAGACACTAATGCACACCCGCCACACGGAAGTACCATGATGAATTGTTGCTGTTGACTTGGTCAACTAGAGAGGTTCATTCAGTTTAACAGTTGGCTCTTCATTGTTACCAAAATGTCAGAACCACTGTCCTAATCCCGTGCTCGCACCTGTCCTAATCCCGTGCCTGCACCCGTCCTAATCCCGTGCCCGCACCCGTCCTAATCCTGTGCCCGCACCCATCCTAATCCCGTGCCCGCACCCGTCTTAATCCCGTGCCCGCACCCGTCTTAATCCCGTGCCCGCACCCGTCCTAATCCCGCGCCCGCACCCGTCCTAATCCCGCACCCGTCCTAATCCCGCACCCGTCCTAATCCCGCACCTGTCCTAATCCTGTACCCACACCCGTCCTAATCATATACTCTTCCTAATAATCTTTTCTCTGTTTCCCAGTTCTTCCACTTCTCGTCTCAGGCATTCCCTTCACAGGACGGCCAATTTAAAGGGCGTCTAAAGTGGGAGGGCAGCCCATCCCGTGGCGTGGCTTCCATTAAGCTCCTCAATGCCTCCCTCAGCGACAACGGTACCTACGCCTGCTCCGTCAGGAACCCACCTGATGTCCACGGCTTCCCCATCTCACAGACCGTCCTCACCGTGACACCCAAGGGTGAGACAAGCCTCTGTCAGACTGATGTGTCAGCTAATAACCTAACTTGAATTGAGCATCAAAGACAATTTAGACTTAAATAGTTTTCCTTGTGATCGTTTTCATGGATTATTATGAAGCCCTTCACTTGAAGGCAGGAGTTTTAGATTTTTCGGTGAAGGTTATTTGGAGTACATGTCATTTACTGAAGGAATTATGTTGTGAGGGTGAGGAAATTGTTGCACTCAGAAGATTTACTTCACATTGGGCAGTAAAACCGATGACCCTGTCAGTAATTGATTTAAGTATGTTTGCACTACAGATTAAGATATCTATTTTTTTATAAAAAATCTTGCTGCTGTACAAGAAGACATAAAAAATCTGAATGTGTGCAGACACATAGTGTAGATGTTTAATGAGCCCTTTAATCCTTCCAGTGCCGGCGATTCGTTTCTCAGACGTGGCCGTGCTGTTAGCCTTCATCCTTCTTCCTTCTGCGGTCATTGCTCTGGCCCTGCTGGGTTGCATGTGCTGCCCTGTGAAGGACGAAATCCAGGCTCAGGGCTACCGCTCCCCCATCGAGGTCACACCCGGGTGAGTGGATTTCCTCCTCGATCGGTGCTCCGGGTCTCCGGGGTGTCATCAGCGTGAAGAAGGCCTTAATGGCGCTCTCTTCATCCTATCAAAGCCCTTGTAGAATTTCAAGGAGGAGGGACCTCTGCTTTGTCATCCAATGGGTTTGACTGAGAAAAGGAGAGTGGATGCTATGAGCTTGAAATTGATGTCTTCCCACTGAAAAATGGCATTAAAGAAATTAAACTGTTTTTGGTCATAAGAACCCAATCATTGGGTTTCTTAATGGACATGGGCTCTTCCTCAATTAATCATACGTGTCTTCCTCGCTGACTCTCTTCTTGCTTTCTTAAAATACATTGGAGGAAAGGTTTGGCTGGGAGGGACTGTTGACCGGCTCCTCCAATACGATTGAGACATTCTAGTAGAGAGGATGTGAGCAAAGATTAATTGAGCGACGGCGTAAAGCCAGGGCAGGAAATTGCTAATGCTGACCCCATGACTGTATTGTGGCTTCTCCAGTTTGAACTCTACCATCTTTTTGACAGAGAGGAACCAGGCCTCCGGCACGCCCACAGCAAGGAGAACAATGTGACATGCTGTGACCTATATATGGCAAGGCACCTTTTTCATCTTTAAAACATGAATTAATTAGGGCCACACATGTCTCGCCTGATCAATTTCATACGCTAAATTTTACATGCAGTCTACGCCTGACATTATGAAGCATCCATGAAATATTGATATTTTCTGCCACTTGTTGTCCACAGGATTCTGACCCTGAAGATTATTATATCTATGAAAAAGAACATTCAGCCAAGGCAGAAGCGGTGGCTGAGTCTCAGTGCTAGAGACCCCTGGTGGCGGCAGTCTGTAACTACAGTTTGTTTAATGTTATGCCTATTGGATAGGATGTCTGGAAGGCTCACTCTCACTGTTCATTTAATGCTAAAATTCCTGGACTTTGTTCTGAAGGGTTACAAATTGGAAAGGGGCATGTCTACACACTTACCCAGGGGTGGGCGTTCTCTCGCTTTCCCAGATCCTTTGTCAACACTTTATTAACTTAGTGGGATGGTGTTAAGCTTTGTGCTTGACACGTACACTAACACAGATGCATAAATTTTGAGCACTGTATTTATGAAGAAATGTATATTATTAATTTATTATGTTTACTACTTTTTAAAGTGAATGTTGCACAGCTTTTGAGTATAAGTTGAACTATTGGTCTGCATGGTTACTGCTACTGGAATTGTGTAAAATAATTTCTGTAGCTACAGATCTGTATTGAGTCACAATTACACTGCTCAAAAGATGAAGGGAACACTCAAATCACGCATTGGGTCTGGAAGAACAAAATATATTAAAGATCTAAATTGTTACAGTACATTGTTTAATTTGTTTAACAGAATGACGGGACAACGGCCAGTTGAAACAAATCCCCAAATGATTGTCAGATGAATTCAAACTCACACCAAAACATCTAAGTAAACAGTTGAAATCACGGTCTGTTCTAACTGTGTGAATGTCATCACGGAAACTCAATGTGATTTAGTGGTGTTTATGGCCCCTACTTGCCTGTGTGCACTCCCAAATACATCTGGGCATGCTCGTGATCAGATGGTGAATGTTGTCCTGGGGGTCCTCCTCCCAGACTTAGATCAGGGCATCAGTGAGCTCCTGGACAGTCTGTGGGGCAAACTGGCGGCATCTGATGCACTTATACAAAATGTCCCAGAGGTTGTCAATTGGATTCAGGTCTGGGAAATGTGAGGGCCAGTCAATGGCATCAATCCTTCCATCATCCAGGAACTGCCTACACACTGACCATGTCAGGCCATGCATTGTTCTGCACCAGGAGGAACCCAGGGCCCACTGCACCAGCGCAAGGTCTGACGATGGGTCTGAGGATTTCATCCCGGAACCTAACAGCAGTCAGGGTATCGTTGGCTAGCACCTGAGAGGTTGAGTCCCTCCAAGGATATGCCTCCAGGCAGACCTGCCAGTTATCGTGTCCTCTGATGAATGCCAATCAAGCTACATGGTGCTGGGACGTCAGGCCTTCATGCCACCATCATGGAGTCAGTTTCTGACAGTTGGGTTTGAAATATACACACCAGTAACCCGCTGGAGGTAATTTTGTAGGGCTCTGGCAGAGCTCCTCTTGCTGCTGGGTTGATGTCCTTCTACGGCTCTGTCCAGGTCTCCTCGTGTAACAGCCTGTCTCCTGGTATCTCCTCCATGCTCTTGAGACTGTACAGTTAGACACACCAAACCTTCTTGCCATGGCATGTATGGATGTGGCATCCTGGAGGATCTGGACTACCTGTGCAAACTGAATGGGCTGCAGGTACCGCCTCATGCTACAAGGACACTAGCAAAATGCAAAACTCAAGAAGTATTGGTCAGGAAGGACTGAACAGGAGAGGGCAATGGTCTGTGGCCACCACCTGCAAAACATTCAGGTGACATTGATTCACAATCGTTTATGCCTTTTAACTGGACAGATTGATATCCCTGAGGTTTAGTTGAGTTGGTGTTATACAGTAATGATTGCGTTTCCCTTAATGTTTTTGAGCAGTGTTTATTTAGTTTTCAGTTTGGTGTTCCATTTGAACTTGATAATAATATTTACACTACTGGTCAAAGTTTTATAACACACAAAAATGTAAATGTGTCTTGATATAAATGTATACCTTTATTCACCAAGGTGGAATTAAATTGATCAGAAATTATAGTCAAAGCATTATTAATTATATATTAGCTAGTTTCATCATTAGGACACTGAATTAATGGCTAATGAAAATGTGGCTTTGCTGTTGGAAATCAGCTATTTCCAACAGTAATAACATGGGTTGGTAAAGTCATGGATATATATTTTAACCAATTGAATGCCACCTTGGGTAAATGTCTATTTAAAAAGAAAAACATAAATTCCTGGGTGTTCTAAAACTCTTGACCAGTAATGTTGGAGTCGACCAATTATGCCTTTTATCATTTATGTTCATGTAATAGAAAGTTTAGTTGTTTGAATTCATTAAATGCATTTATTATGTGAACATGAATTTGATATTATGTTTAATAAAGTACTTGGTTATGTATTGTTTAAATGGTTATTAATTTAACATGAGTAAAATAAACTCATTTTGGTCGTTAAATCTTGATTTAAACACGTCGGTTATTTAAAAGCAACCCCATGTTGCTGGTGTGATTAATACCAGAAAGCTACAGTCAGACTCTTTTAATTCGAGCCTTGTACTAAGGGGTAAATTGTTAGATACATTCCACAGTTTAATCATGTCCTCTCAACCTGAATTATTTACAACAGGCCTACAATGAGGGGGAAGAAAATATAGCCAGTTTAGATCTACCATGGCAACACATGTCTTGGACTTAGTGACTCATATCAATCAAGGTGTTTTTGGACAATACCAACAGATCTTAATGGCTGGCCAGCTAGCATTCCAGCGGTGGATGGACGTCTAACTATAATATTGTCATAATTTCCCTATAAAGGTGGAATGTGGATTAATTGTGAATTGCTGGACTGAGCCCCATGAATCGTGTCTTTATTGTGTGTCTGGCATGAAGCTCCGCCTCCTCTACCTCCCTGGTCAAAGTGGGGAGGGGGCTCTCCCACAGGATGCATAGTGCCTGGTCATCATCAGATTCTGCGCAAATCTGGGCAGGGAGAGAAGAATGGATCTTGGTCGCGGCCACACCCGGCCTTCCTCCATGGCCACGGGCGCTGTTAGAGCTGGTGGCGTTTCCATGTGAACAGAGCGCTGCGCAGAAATTGATGTGTGTAAGCATGCTCATCACACTCCTTCACACATACATCCGCACTGGCAGCAACGGGCCTGAGTCTCTGCCAGAACAAGGAATTGGCAAAGGTAATCCAGACTGTGGCTAATCTTATCAACTGATTATTTACCTCAAGACCTGACAGGAGGAAAATACCCTCCAGTATGAAAAGGTATTCAACAGGGCCATCGCCCCAGTTTGAGGGAAATAGGAGTGTGAAAATGTCTGTGGACAGATTGGAGGTTTTCAATCATTCATAGTGGGAAGAAGCCTTGCAGGGTGGGGTTGTAGCTCCAGCCAGTGCAAGTCTGCAAGCGGGTCGCCCGTGGACGAGGGATATGAGCGGGAGGGGGCGGGATTCATCGCTGAGAGAGGTGGGGTGTCGGTGTAAAGAGAGGGAGGGAGGAGGGAGGGAGGGAGCGGTTTTAAAGGGTGGGCTTGTAGTCATTGTTAGCCAGCAAGTCAGAAAGAGGTGCGACCAGGCAGACAGTGCGTGTGTGTGCAAAGTGTGATGAGTAAAAGCATTAGGCGACTCAGCTGTTGATACAGCCACTGAGTGTGTGCAGGAGCGCGAGACAGAGGGAGTGAGAGAGAGAGAGAGAGAGCGCGCGAGAGAAGTGAAAGGCAAAAAGGAAGGAAAGAAGGCTTAAGAGCAAGGATACTACAACTATGCTGTGCTGCATAAGAAGAACAAAACCGGTAACTACTTTATTTGCACATTGTTACATTATTAACGGTCGGTTTAAAAAGACCTCCAAAATGTTGAAGTTTTGGACTAATTAGCCTACTTAAGTTACTGACCTGGAGACATGCTTATCTAATATTCTTGGCTCACTGTGACTTCAGCGATGTCTCGGATGAAAAACTGACACGCCTTGTTAATGTGATTAGGTGTGAATGAGTGTAGCCACAATGTTGCCAGACTTCCCACTATATTCGCAAGCAAGATGAGCATGTAACATGATGCTGAGGGGTTTTGTAGTATTACCGATCGATTAGGCTACTTTAAACTGAAAGATGTATTGATAGACACACTGTGCACCTGTTTGCTGTCTTTTACAACGATTGTCTTGACTGCTTTGTACTGCAATCATGAAGACTAGCAATGCATTCTTCCTCTGAGAACAGCATTGGATGAGATTACGGTACTGTGTGTATGGTACAATTGTCTCATTAGGCTACATTAAGGCTGCACTAATAGATGCGTAAATGCCACCAAACAGAAAATATATACTGTAAGATGTCGTTATTGCTAAGAAACATGAGGGTACAGAGGCAAGTTTGATGAGGAAAAGGGTGGGGTAAGGACGATTCAATGTCTGAGACTCAACTCCTCTGGTAATAGCATGGCCACGATATCTCCAGGGACAACCACGAGAATAGGCTGCCGTAAAGGAACAGCTCTCGGGTTAAAAGTGTATTTTTAAAATAAGGCTCAAACATGTTTATGGCTGCATAATAATAAAACAACCCTAGAGATATCAGACACTTCCTCAGAAAAGGAAGGTGTTGTCAATTTGGAGGGGGCGGGGGAACCTTCATTTTAGTAGTTATTAGTTTAGTGTCTTGTTTTTTGGGTCAAATCACCTGCCATTTTATGTGCTACAGCTATCAAGTCTTGTCGTGATTTTTCCGCTTTTTAAAGAAATGGATTCCAGCAACACTTGATTGCTGCTAAAATGTCAGCATGTATGAGTCATTTCAGCACAGGCTGCACATTGGTCTGAAGTGGGTGAGGCATCTCTGCGCGCTGTCTCTTCGCCTCTCTCTCCTAGCTTTAATACTGCATTAAACCCCATCTCTACACAATACCGCTATCTCAACCGTACTCTACTTTACTCTCACCACAGGGAAAATTGCCTCCCATGCCGCATTCAAGCCTTTAGACTCAGCTTTGTGCTTTTCAGGAATAGGTAGAGAATGAATGAAGCCGGGGTGGATGAACAAAGCATGCAAATGGTTTAACAACCTAGGTTTATCAAGACTTGCGCTTAAAAGCACTGCGCTGCCCACATAGAGCAGTGTAGCTTAGCATCAACCGGCTTTTTAAACCAGCCCTTCCCATCAGGAAGGAACCATGAACGTGGAGCCTTTGTTCAATGTAAAGCGCTAACTAATTTAATTAAATAGGGGTGACCATTAACGATGCCGGCATATGGTTTGCTGCAAACTTAATTCTATGGGCCATCGAAAACCTGTACAACACCACTCATCGATTCACCGTCCTGGGAATAAGGCGTGTTTCGGTGAGACATGAGTCTTTGCCGGTCTGTGAATATATTCCTCCTCCACCTGAAACCCCCCCTCTCTCCTGCAGGAGGGTAGAAGACAGCTGGATGAAAGGGTGTGGTACTGTGAGTGGGTAGCAGCAGCTAGGGAGGATGGGGGAATATTCAGCTACAGATTTCAACTCTTCTTGCTCACTCGTTCTCATTCACAACCATTACATACAAATCAGACATATGCTACTTATATCATGTTATAGGTATTGAGGGATGTATAGGCTACTTACTGGACGTACAATAATGTTCAGGCTAACATTTATAGGCGGACATTTCTTATTTATCTTGTCTGTAGTGGTGTGAGATCGTTTTAATACACATATTGATTATAATAAAACACACCTGCAACACATTCGTGTTGGTTTACTGAGGTAAAGGTGATACAGCAGTATTTCTCTCATTGCATCAGCATTCTGCATCTGTGCATAGGAGCTGAGGAGAGTCTGGATGAGTGAAGAAAAATAAAACGAGGAAACACCGGCTGTGTGTTTGTGCAAGCAGCTGTCTTATTCACTTCCAAGTATGTAATGGTTTCCAAACCGAGACAGCGGCATGACGTGGGGGAGGGTGACTGGCTACGGTTGACAGATCCATCCATAAACCCACCGTGGGGTGTGGTTCACACGAGGCTGCCCACCCAAGGACAGCGGTAATAGGGCCCGAGATTCATAAAGTATGCTACATTTGTCTTTTAAAAGCTGTAAAAGCCTGGCTTTTAATTATAATGTATAATCTAGAGGCAGTCGGCTCTCTTAAAAGGCTAAATGCAAATAGTGCCCCTTGGAGAGTGTTAGTGTGCTCATTTCCTGAATGCACAGATGACGCGCTGAGTGATTTTCAGTGTGTAGAGGTCTTTAATGATTAAGGTTCAAACGGCAGGATCACTTGGTTTCTAGGAAATACACCTGTTCTGTGTAGAATTTACAGTAAAGAAGCAGACATTTTGTTGTAAGACAGTATTTTATGGCAAGATTCAATCAATTCTATTTGCTTTATTCAAAATTGTTTATTTTTTTGGAGGGACATTTTTTGACAATCAAAAGGCAAACATATTGCCTTCTACCAATTCTACCATTTATATTGCAGGTCTAAATCAGCCGGGAAACAGCCTTACAACATGGCAGGCGGGCAGTACTCACTGTTTTGTGGGTTCAACAGGCAATATAAATGGGCTGGCTGCAGCTGATAGGGGTAATGTTTTTAATTAAATCAATTAGGCTAAATGAGTTCTATTAAAGATAGGTGGGATTAATGAAGTTACGCAATTAAACACAAAAATATGCCCACTAAAGCCCCCCCATTCACACGTCTCAATACCAAAATGATGTCATCTCTCAAATTCCCAAAACCCTCTTGACCAAGTCCTTCTCAGAGTGACTCACAGTTTCAGTAAGTAATTCTATTTGAGTAAGTGCTCAGGGCAAATATCGCAAGCCCCCGTGAGATCATGCATATTAAACGTACAATAATTCATCTGGACCTGTACACCATTACCGCTGAGCGTGTGCCAGACGAACTCATTCGACCTCTTACTGAAAGTCTATCGCGTCTCACTACCCGATTGGATCGAACACTTTGGTAAATTATTCCATAACAATGTTGTCATGACTTCCATAAAGATGTTCTCTTTATTGGTCGCAGATTAAGCCATCTTTGTGCTCTTACGATATGCCACACCCACACACGAAGTGACCCTGAAGAAGCGCCCGAACCAAGGGACAGCCAGCCACTCCCCCCCAGCCCTGTTAGTCACCTGATTTATGACACGGTATTGGCTGCTTCGCCAAAGGGTCAGGTGCATTGTCAATCATGGTGACATAAAGCCTTTCATAGCCTAGAACACCATCAGGACAGTGATGAGTTAGCACTCTGGTTGTCAAGGTAACGCTTGATCATTCATTGGAGGGTGTATTTGAATTTTGAAGAAAGAACTTAGCAATTAACAACAGTTGGAATTATAACAAAATTATATTGACTAATTACAATGTCTATAAACAATAAAACAAAGTACTTATTTAAGTTACTACTTTTTAAGATTTTACTTCATTTTAGTCATTTAGCAGATTTCTTCTTTCTCACAGTGTCTTGCAATAAGCATATTCATTTGAAGATGGCTGGGTATGGCAAACATACAGTAAAGTATTAGTAACTACCTTTTTCCTGAATTAAATACCTGTCTACAAAGTAAGTGCTATAGGTCAAACAAAGTGAAGTATGAACATTAGACAGAATCGATCCATTTAATTTAGCAGAAATTCCTATCTCCAACATTTCACAGGTGCAGTTGGTGTGACTACTCACTTACTGGCTGAAACCTCAGAACTAGACTTTTTCACACTTCATGAAAACATCCCATTTTATCATTGTGAAAGACAGAGTATGTCAGTTATGACAAGGATGTTATTCCAGTCTATTGGTTCGGGCCACACTACATGTTCAGTTCTTCATGTTGCTTCTCTGTATTATTTTCATACTTTGCGATAAACTTAAACCAATATAATCTGTTTGTTTGTTTTTATTCATTCATTTTTGAATGTACTGATAGTTATTTGCTTTGTCAATTTCAACATCATTATTCATTTTCTTTTATATAATTTCATTTCTTTTTCATTAGATTTGTAAGAATCATAACACAGCCCTGTATTTGATGGACAGCTCCACCAATGTCTGCAGATCAGAAAGGTAACATCTGCACATGCTCAAAAACCCACCTACTTGTGTACCTTCTCTTTTCCTAAACTCTGCTCCACCAATGGTCACAAAGTTTTTGCTTTCCAAACCTGAACTTCCCTACCCAAAACCCTACTCAGAAATGCATCAGCCTGTATCTTCTGTCTTGAAACTATCCACCTTCATAATTATCTTAACTTCCCTTAATTCTTCTAATACTCGGGTTACGGTTGCAAAAATCGAACCACTTTGAACAAATTAAACGTTTTTCCCTGCAATCCAGCTTGGAGGATTCACAGAAAGAGGAATGGATGGGATAGAATTCCATAATCCTCCAAGCTGGGTTCCTGGAAAACCAAGATTTGTAATGAAAGTTGTTAGAATTGTGTATCTCTACACTTTTTATTTACTGTGAGTGTTGGTAATGGAGGTTTCAGGGTTGTGTGTGTGTCTGTGTGTGTGTGTGTGTGTGTGTGTGTGCGTGTGGGGGGGTTGGGGGTTGGGGGGTGGTGTTATTTAGGATTGTATTTTGAAGATGTTTCTGTTAAAAAAACTCTTGGGATTGAAAGTGAATGACATCCAATTCCTAGTTTCAGGCAGTGGACAGCTATCTGTTCATCTGCCACCATAACAGAAGCGATTGGTGGGATGTTGATAGAAAAGCACTACAGGCGATAGTTACTGTCACTCAGTTTGGCAGGCTCCCCCTGAGAATAGGCTTTCATTGTACTGCATTGGAGAGATTTCCCATTAAGCCATATGGATGGAGTACAACAGCTAACTAACAGTTTACCAGGTCAGCTGTTTCAGAAAGAAACTAAAGACTTTATCTGGTTGATTTGTTGTCATAAATACGCTCATCATGTCTTTACACACCGTCTCTCTCCCCAAGGTTGAGAAGAATGAAGATGCAGATCAGGAAATCAAACAAGACGAAAAGAAGCCGGAGGATAAAGCCCACAAGGCAGCCACCAAAATCCAGGCCAGCTTTCGTGGACACATAATCCGGAAAAAAATGAAAGACGGAGAGGAGGAAGAGGAGGCCAGTCCCGCCGTCCCGGAGGAGGAGGGCAAGGAGGCGGCAGAAGGAGAGGAGGAGAAGAAGGGCGACGCCCCCGCCGCCACCGAGCAGTCAGCTGAGGAGGACGCCCCGGCTAAGCAAAAAGAGGCGGAGTCAAACCAAGCCAAAAGCCCAGTCTCAGAAAAGCCAGCAAACTCTCCCGCCTCGGTCGCTACCACCCCTGTAGCCGCAGCAAACTCGCCTTCGGCAGCCCCTCCCACAGCGTTGGCGCCACCCTCAGAGCCCACCAAAGTGGAGGCCAGTGCAAAGCCCAGCGATGCCACAGAGAAGCCACAAGAGGTGGAACGCAACGAGGCGACCCACAGCCCCTCCGCCGATTGTGCTGCGGAGAAGAGTGTGGAAGGCGCCGCTGATAAGGAGGAGGCCAAACAAGCCGATGTGCCTGCTGCTACTGTCAGTGACGCCGCTAATAAGGAGGAGCCAAACCAAACACAGGACAACCACGGTAGGCTTTGAGGATCCACATCGATCCATGTGCATGTTCGTACCAATGAAACCAAATAAGCAAAACAACATTAATATATTTCCTCTCAGAAAAAAATAAATATTGGTAAAAATCCATATCTCATAACCTCTTGACATTAGTTTCAAAGAGCTAAACCCTCCCATCCCAAAGACAATTTGAGAGGAAAGTACAACATCTCAGTATGTTATCTTGTCATGTTCTCAGGCGGGATCTCGTGACCAGTGAAGCGTTATGTAGAGTCTTTACAGGAGGGACTTTGCCTGCGTTCCAAATGGCTCCCTACATAGTGCAC
Source organism: Umbra pygmaea (assembly GCA_016801145.1). Lineage (NCBI taxonomy): Eukaryota > Metazoa > Chordata > Actinopteri > Esociformes > Umbridae > Umbra > Umbra pygmaea. The sequence goes on along the minus strand of JACXGM010020004.1, from coordinate 1,280 downwards.
TGGATGGCAACGGAGCTCTGTGGGGCCCGGGTGAGATGTAGTGCACTAAGTAGAAGTTTCATTTGGGACAGTGATTCAGAGAGAACTGGAAGAAACTAGGTCATGGAGACCACTCTGTCTGGAGGTTGTCATAGTTACACATACTCGGCCACTGATGTATCCCTCTGCTTCCTTCCAGGGCTTTTTAGACTTAAACTGGGATTGATTAAAACCTGCAGTTTTTACAGTGTATTGAACTCTTCTAGAGTAGAAATAGAATGGATAGCTGCCGCTCTGACCATTCTGCTACATTGATTTGAATTGGAATGTCCTTTCTATCCATTCAATTTCTATGGTATTAAATGTCATCCCCTGACATGGCAGGTGTAGGTACTTTAACAAGCTTATTTAATGAATCATTACTTTGCATTGTCTTAGTAAAACCAAAGGTGTTACTGTAAGGTGGAAGTGGTTTAGACTTTGGTAGTTGTTGTAATCGATATACAGTACAGGTGTTAATACTTTATCCCAGACCATTCTGGTAGTAGTTTGTAAGTTTTTTTTAATTTACATTGGTTTTCATAATATTTTTATTGTATTGAGGCCTTAAACTACAAAATTATACCAGGGTTGCAATATTTTATTCAGACCCTTTTGTAAACCTGCACTATGTAACTTATTCATAAACAACAAAAACATACGAATACAATGGTTTGGGACTAATAAATGTTAGGAACAAGCGTCTTGGATTCAGGGGTTGAAACATACAAAATACAGACAATTGTAGAATAACTAAATCGACATTTCACAATATCTAACTAGAAACAAAAGCATATTATGGACAAAATAATAATCTGTATTTTTGGAAATTGATTATATTGTCCCTGTATTAGTCCTGTGTCCATTAAAAACATATTAATGTAACATAATATATTAACATAAATAATAACAGGACATATTAATGGAACGTTACATAGTGCAGCTTTAACCGCAACAAGAATGTTTGGCTGATACACACCACAGCATATTAATAAATAGAAAAAAAAGTCATTTTGTATTACTTGAATTTTGATTTTCCTTAAAGAGCAACTCTCACCCCTGATTTCTGTTTTGGCCTTTCCCTTCAAACAGTTAAATATTGGTCAATCCCCCACAAAACGAATCATATTTATTTACCCCAGACGAGTCTGGTAGTAGAATAGTTACATATTGGTCAATCCCCCACAAAACGAATCATATTTATTTACCCCAGACGAGTCTGGTAGTAGAATAGTTACATATTGGTCAATCCCCCACAAAAC
>JACXGM010020003.1:0-18061 GCA_016801145.1 Umbra pygmaea | reverse complement strand
GTTTAAAGTGACAAACTTCCAGTCTGCCTAGACCACAAGGTGGTTTAAAGTGACAAACTTCCAGTCTGCCTAGACCACAAGGTGGTTTAAAGTGACAAACTTCTAGTCTGCCTAGACAATAAGGGGGTATAAACAGACAAACTTCCAGTCTGCCTGGGTCGCATGGACGGTTAACGTTCTAATATAACATTAGTTATGTGTGTTTCAGTGAACTTTGTGTTTGCGTGCTGGTCAGTATCTTATGTCAGGTCTATTGTGGCAGGTGAGGGATGAATCAGCTGCTTGGCGTTCGCAGGAAACCACACAGACAGTTCACTGAAAACTCTCCGTACTGTCCAGGCTGTGGGTTGAATTTCCATCCTGTCTGTGTGGGTGTGTCTGTGTATGTCTGTGTGTGTGTGTGTCTGTGTATGTCTGTGTGTTTGTGGGTGTCTATGCTCTTGTATCAAAATACAAGTTGTTCATTGGTCATGATATCCTATTTGGGTAATTCAATATTTGCTTACCTCACAACATCATGTAGATCCGTGATACAACTCAGTTTTTTAACAATATTGGGAAAAAGAAAATAAGTCCCCCGTCCTTGTGGAAAATGCTATCCTTTGGTACAGCTCCGAAATATGTAACAGAGCACTCTGATTCCAGTGAACTTGTTTACTTGCAATCAGGATAATGTGCTACGCCTTGTGTTCATAGAGATTACATATGTAGGCGCAAACTAATTAAATAATGCATTTGAACTGGAATTAGTGAGACCACATGACATCAGGGAATCATGAACAGAGACGGGGTGAGGGGTGAAATGGAAAAGAAAATGGCTGACTGAATCTGAGTCAACACAGACAGCTTTCTGATAGTCTCTGTCCGTGAAAGTTTTCTGTTAGGATAAGAAAACAGAACTAAATAAGCTGATGAGTATTGTTATGCAGTGTGTGTGTGTGTGTGTGTGCATGTGTGTAGTGTGTGACAGGCACTACGGGGGTATCGGTGACAAAGTGGCAGGCACGTAAACCCAGTCTGACCCGGGCAACTCCAGCCCATATGTCCCACACACTAAAGACTCTGGTTTCCCCACTTCCTGTGTTCTGACACTTGGGTTGGACCCTGCAGAACTAACTGGCAGCACTGTGAGTGTCTTTTCACAGGAACACATTTTTTTTTTTTTTCTTTTTAACCTTTATTTAACCAGGTAAGTTGACTAAGAACAATTTCTTATTTACAGCAACGACCTGGGAGCAATTAGGGTAAAGTGTCTTGCCCAAGGACACAACGACATTTGGCTCAGTCGGGAATCGAACTGGCAACCTTCTGACTACAAGTCTGACTCCCTACCCACTGAGCCATCTGCGCCCCGAACATCTTGGCTACACCACATTCTCTACCACAAGTCATCAACGCAGCACACACCTTTTTTTAAATTGTACATAAACTCAACAGATGAAGTGAACTTTTGTGTTTAATACAACAAGCAAAGACAGGACAGCATAACAAAGTGATATACCACGCTGAGGTAAAGTCCTGCCCATGGCTTCCTTGACATACACAGGCCCACACTGGACTTGCCAGCACCGGTAGCGTCAGTCAAGACCAGAAGGTCAGCTTGGTTGGACACGGGCCTACATTGTTCTACTCTCAGATGAGTCACCAGGGAGGCTGTTTGTGTCCTAAACCCCATTGGGGACACACCGACACTGTTGTTGACATGCAATTAGACAAGAAAATCAGGACTTTTTCCATGTTCCCAGAGCACTGTGTTTACTTCCATAAACAAACTGGCCAAAAGGGGAAATGAAGACAAACTCCCAGTGAAACACCACCACCGCCGTAGAAGCAGAAAAATGTTGTCATAGTGGAACTTATGAAAAATGTATAAAGCCAAGGCCTGTTAGGAGAGGAGAGGCTTTGAATGTCTAGCACTAAGCTAATTAGCCGTAGAGGGTGAAGCGGAGCAAATTATTAGAGGTAAACAGCTAGGGGACTATTTACAGACGGATTCCTCATGGGAAACGTGATTGAGATAGGGGCTTTTGGTAGAGTCACCAAATAGCATTGGTCCTAACCAACACTAAGTCACAGGGGTAGACAGTGGCCTGTCCATCTGTGACCCCATCACCCCGTGACCGTCTCCACAAACGACTCCAAGCAGAGCTGTGTTCTGATGTTACTCTTATTTTGAAGCTTAACTATTCAGTTCCATATATTTTAATGGGTGTAACACAAAATGTATTAATAGAGTCACCTATGAAATATATTTAAATAAGATCAACGCAAAAATAATTAGTTTAATTGGGGCACTCAAAAACAGTTTGGCAGATGTATTAATACAGATTATGTCTGAGCTACATGAATGAATTGTGTTTCCCCTTGTGTAATTAAATTGCGTTCAGTGAACACAATTTGAAGCAAATTCAGATCTGATATTTCCCAGCATGCTCTTCTGTATGTTGATTCTTCAGAATTGTGCTATCATCCATGTTTTTTATGTATATTGACCAATTAATCTGTCAAAGTTAAACAATTAACAAACACATACATGTTTTTGAAGTAATTCAATCATGTATTGAAAAATATTTTTGCACCCACGACTGTTCAGATTAAAGCAGTTCCGTCTTGCTATTGCACCTTCAACCGATGCCAAAAGAAATCCTTTTGCAGGCCTGTGCCTTGCATGGGGTTGAACAGTTTTGGTGACGTGGTTAAATTCCCAAGTTTCAGCTGATGATTTCTCTGAGACATCTGGGAGTTTTGGGATACAGAGTCTGGCAGATCTTACTGACTGCCAAGTGTACTATGAAATTACTACAGAAGAAAATGCATGGGATTGAAAATATAACATTTGTGATGTTGTCCAAGGTAACAATTCATTAATCTCGATTCCATACTGTTGTATCTATTTGCTAAAAGTAGGTTCGGCTTACTCATTTATATTCTGTTGGATCGATTTGATACAAATGTGCTAGGCTAACTGATTTACATTCTGTTGAATGGATGTACTTAATTTGAGTTTGGGCTACATATATGTATTGGATGGAAATCCTGCACACAACTTAATTATGTTCATCCAATGAATTATTTTCTTGAGTGTGTGAATCTTTTAGAGTTTTTTTATACACCATTTTACTCCCCTCACAGTTGGTCTTGTCCAAATCCCCATAACCCTGCCTTGATCAGAGACGGGATGGTGAAGGGTGCTCACATGGTTCCTCCAACCACATGTTGCCAAGCCGGTCAATTATTTTCACACTGCTGATCCAACACGGAAGCCTTTAGATCATGCGTAAGATCATTGACACTCACCAACTATACTTGCGTGATCTGCACACAAGGAGTCGCAGGAGAGCGTTGTAACAAGGTAGATAATTTTACTATCCCAAATCCCGGGCAGCGCTATGCCAATTGGCTTCGCCTTGTGCTTGGGCTTTTGAGTCGGAGAATCCATAGTCAGACACGAACCACTGACTAACTTGACATAATTTGTTCTTTAAAACAAAATTGCAAGGATCCCCTAAACTTTCAATATTTCAGTCTCTTAGTCTCTGTCGCTTTTTCTTTTTTTCTCTCAGCCACTTCTCAGCTTCTAACAACTACATCCCTTAGTGTAGGTCAACATTAGTCATACCGTAATGCAACTGCCTGGGCACTATTTCCTCGAAACAATGGAAAAAAACGAAAGTACAGCTGCAATCATTCTCGACCACATCGACATGAGAGGCCAGCGGACTCCACACGGTGGCCGGAGCTGGAGAAGGAGAGAAGCCTGACAGGCTGAATGAAACGAGAAGGCAGAGCGGGCCAGTGTAATCGGGTTACATGATTAATGAGAGGGGGAAATGGGGTCATGTTGTATTAAGAAACTGTGTGTTTAAACCCAAAACCGGCGCATATCAGCAGACTAATGCATCAGCTATCGACTGGACACCTGAGAGGTAGAGGCTCTTAGCTTGGTCCCAACGGTGAGCAGGCCCATCGATCCGACGCTACCTCTCCCTCTCTCTTTCACTCCCGACGACCGCTGTCTTTCTCCTTCACCTCCCATCCCCACTTCTCACCATGACAGTTGACTCTTCTGTAGACCTGTAAACAGCACAATAACTTCTGTGTTTCTGGCACACGCGTGATTGCCAACAGCCAGTGCTTCAGAATCCCAATACAAGACGGTCATGTAATTCCTGTGGCTTGTTGTGCTGACTCAGGGGCTGTGAGAGGCTAAAAGGAGTTAACCTTCTTAGAGATGAGGTAGACCTTCTTAAAGATGAGGCAGACCTTCTTAGAGATGAGGCAGACCGCCATATTTATAAGGTAGTGAGCTAAGGCTGCCTTTACATTCTGATAGAGTTCATCCACATTTTCTAGTCCTCTCGAGATGATAAAAAATTATTTCCATACTATTAGAATTTACATCGTCATGTCTCGAGACGGGAATCACACGTTTGTGGGTGTGTCATGGATTGTCCTTCAAGACGTCTTGAGCTGGGTACGTGCTCAGAAAACAGACCATCCCATTGACCTACAGGTGAAGAATATCACAGCATTACACATTTCTCCTGGGCTGTTAGCAAAGCCCCAGGTGGGATCTTTCGAAAACTTCTTGTGCGCAACCTCTGGAGGTCGCGTGAAATTCGAGAGAGACCTGCAAGTTTACATACTACAATTTAGTCTCATCCCCAGCGGACTCGACAATGTAGGCGAAATCTATTGGAATGTAAACCCATCCTAAGTCACAGCACTGCAGGACAGCCTACGTCATGATAGTCAGTGGTTCAAGTCTGACTATGGGTTCTCCAACTTTGCCCGGAACATCAAGCACGAGGCAGCGCAAAAAAGCTATTCACTTCTATAATCGTTATTACAAAGCAAACGGACTACGCGAGTATAATGTTGTATTCGTTAGCATCATGTGCTAGCATATCAACAACCGGTATGGTAGTTAACGTTAACGTTAGCTAACACGTGTCAGGATTTTACTTCGGTTTTGGGAATGGAAAAAAACTGACACCCCCCGCCAACCTCTCTGGGAAACGCGTATCTGTGTTATAAATTCCCCAGGCACAACGTTTATCCATATTTTTGATAAAACTACGACGGTAATAGCCTGCCGAGAGCAAAAATATGAGACACCTGTGTTAAAGTCAATGGAGCGCTGTGAAAAAGTGTCAGACCTCTATGGGAGCTCGTTCTTGGCTGCGCTGTGATTGGTAAATCTACATTCTAGGGTGTGGCTAAGCCAAAGGCGAATTGTTAATGTTTAAAAGACAAATTTGAACGATTTCTTTGTTGGAAAAAATAGCTGTAGGTCACACTATTTACAATATGTAGCATATTTACGTAATGTGTTACTAAAGGGTTCACAGAATGCCATGTTATATGTGAAAAGCATTAGGTATTAAAAAGCTTTTTGACACAATCAATAACCTGATTTAATAATAGGGCCAGCTTGTTTCATAGCTCCTGAGGATTTTGAGAAAAGTAGGTACTGAGTAACACCTCAGCTCCATGATGGCTGTAACTGTGTGTTTCAGAGGAACAGTAGTTGCTAGACGATGACTGGGGTGATGAGTTAATCCTCTGTATATTGGTTGGTAGATGCAGCTGTGCTTGGCTGTTCCTTGAAACCAAATAGTGTGTCCAATCGACTTTTCTCTGCTGCTTGTAGGGGCCCACAGTGATAAATTCTGTGTCCTGTGGACTTTGTGGCAAGATCATTATGTCTGAAATGAGGACAGCTTTTTTAGGGGTTTGAAGTGTTGATTCAAGAAAACATTTTCATGGCTTGTTTTGCTCAGGCAGACACTTCTATCACACTTCTTACATTTTTTTTGACAAGCTTTCAAATTTACCCAGTGAAGTAGTGGTGATTCTGTTAGTCAGTCATGTCATGCATGGGATTATTTAGTTATCTGTAACCTAGTTGAATCTTTACACAATCTGATCTGTAGCAACTTTAGAGAAGGTTAGCATGCTATAGCCAGCAAGAAGATCATTCTCAAGGCTGGAAAATTTGGTGACAGGCTGTGTCAATCTTTTCTTCATTAACAATGAGAATGAATCTTCTTCAAATAAATACTTACAGTAGTGGCAAATTTTTTGGAAATGGTTTGTTGAGGTTATCTGTAGGTTATCTGTAGGTTATCTGTAGGTTATCTGTAGGTTATCTGTAGGTTTAGAGGTTCTTCTCTGCAGTAATTGCCTTTTATAGCCCTTCATTTCCAATTTGTACTGAGCTAACATTGAGTTAAGACGTGTGTATCCCCAATTTATAGTATTTTCTAACAATTTCTGTGAAATTATTTAGACAAATGAATTGTGAAACAAATACTTCATACAGCAAAAACATTTTTGTTTTCATTTTTGTCTGGCATCAATAGAATTTTGCAGGCTTTTTATTTTTTATTTTTCTCCCCTCCCAATTGGTCTTGTCCAATTCGCCCTAACTCTGCTCGTCCAACATGGAAGCCTTTAGTCAGCTCATGTACGGGATGATTACGTTCATCAACTATACTTCTGTCATTGAATATACAGGTGCCTGATCTACACACAACGAGTCACTGGAGAGTGATGTGGCAAGGTAGATGATTCAACTTATCTATCCCAAATCTTCTTAATTTTGTCCTCAAAGTATATATATTAGAAGCAGGAAAAATGAGCATGCGTAGGGTTTCAGCGACTTTGACAAGGGCCAATTTGTGATGACTAGATGACTGGGTCAGATCATCTCCAAAACTGCAGCTCTTGTGGGGTGTTCCTGGTCGGCAGTGGTCAGTACCTATCAGAAATGCATTTGGGGAGTGAAGGCCAGCCTGTATATTCCGATCCAACGGACAAGCAACTGTAGCTCAAATTGCTGAAAAAGTGAATGCTGGTTCTGGTAGAAAGATGTCAGAATCCACATTGCATCTCAGTTTGTTGCGTATGGGGCTGCTGTTTTGGCGGCAAAAGGGAGACCTACACAATTTTAGATGGGTGGTCTTAATGTTATGGCTGATTGGTGTACCATATATATATTTGAAAATAATGTATAACAACAATTCATATAAAATTGATAGTATTGAGCTGTTTATTTAAAAATATCCAAATCCACACAGAATATTTTTGCAACAGGTCTGATATAATCTAGCTATACATAATTGGTACTAATAGCTCTCAATTTATAAACAGTATTCTGCTTGTATATGTTTCCCTGTGTTTGTGTCTGTCTGTAGGTTGGGAGGGAGCTTTAAATATTTGGTTAAAACAAATATAATATTAATAAATATTTGGTTATAACATAATGTAAAAATCAGTCATCAAGGAGAATGAATCAATAAATAATCATATCAGCCTTATATGCTTGCTATAATTATTTATGTAATGCTATCTATTTCATGTACTTCAGCAGGGCAGTATGATAGTCTCAATATAAATCTTTATTTAATATTATCAATGATTATTTACAGCATCATGCACCAAAGAAATTGCTAATTTCACAGAAAAGTTTAAAAAGGAAGAGTTCATCAATATTTTGAACTCTAATTTTCACATTTCAACACATATATTTATCCTATTTTTTCCACGCTCACATATATTTTTCTCTCCTGTCAAACAAATAGCTTAAACCAGGCTGAGCTGTAGGAAATACTCCGTTTTTCCAGCGTGGGTTTTACAAAAAGACCCTTTGAAGGATATAACATTGACTGTGTTTGTGTGTCACTCCTTTTGAAGGCTAATACAGAGTATTACGTGTCCCAAAAGTTTCACCATTTACTCAGGTTTTTGACAGAATAACGAATGTATTTGTAAGGAGGATGAAACTAAGGTCATGCTTTAATACCAGTTGTCCTGTACCTAAACACTATTAGCATTATATAATATATGTACTGTACATTAATGGATGTGACTGGATGGCGGTTTATTGGCCAGCCAAATAACAGTTGTAACCATAGCAACCATTTTGAAAAGCACAAACACATGATGTATGAACTTAGACTGAGTATTCAATCAGCTGTTTGTTTCAAGAGTAAATAAATATATATTAAAAAAACAATTTCATCCGTAATTTTGATTACATAATGATCTTCATCTGTTACTGTTAGTTATGAAACTGTTACTGTTAGTTACAAAACTATATCTTAAATCTGGTCCTATGTATATCAAATGAATGTTATAGAAAATAACATACAATAACCCGTTGTGATTGAAGTCGGACAATTGTAATCTGGATGTGAAAGCCAAGGGTTAGAAACTATAGCAGAGTCATAGCACACATGACTTTATTAGACAATAAATTATTAGAAAATGTAATATACTGTATATTAGGTGTGGCTCTTCAACAGTCTTGTCATCATAACTTTCAATAATGGTTTCAGTACTCCATATTGAAAAATTGTGAAATGAGAGGAAAATGCTTTTTACCGTTACCGATTATCATGAGAAAGTCAAGAGTTAAAGTGTTTACAGCCTCATATACAGTAGGTCACTCACTGAACTCTGACATTTGAGGAAAGGCTAAAAGGTTAAAAGGTGATATTTATGTGTTATAAAACTGCATTACTATACCTTAGCTAAAGGCCTCGATTGAATATAAACACGTTGAAAAGATAATTCAATACCCCAATGACAATGGACATGCTTTCTCAAACATTGAAAACAGAAGGCACATTTCCATTAAACTAATGTATGTCCTATAAATTAACAGGTCTAGCATTTTCCAAAATTGTTTAAACTAAGAACGACATACATATTTCATAGTATTTGCAAACAGTTATAAATGTAATAATCCACTTTTTATATGATATCTCCAATTGCCCAAAGAAATATCACATTATACTGAGCGAATTTAAAAAGATCTGATTCATTTTCAAAGTCTTTGTAATGTTGTACATACATTGAAACATAATCAAACTGACATTAGTATGAATGGTGTATAAGTTCATGCAACATGAAACGACCAATTAAAAGCCTGGAATGATTCTGCGGTGCTGAAAATTCACAGATGGAAACTGGCTTGTGTAAATCAATATAAATACACCATTGAATGTATATTGTTCCTACAAAGGAATATGAAATAAAACATTCTGCTTGCACAAATGGAATGCAATCGCTCAGTTTACAAATAGTAAATTAATACATCTACAGATTAAAGTGCTGTAGTACACTGACAATTATTTCATCTTATTCGATAAAATGCATACATTTCGTCACCCTCTTTCTGCTTGTGTGGGGGTTTACTCTGAATCCCAGAGATATTACAGACTGCATCAGTGTATCAGATTTTCTACAGATTAACAGCGGACCAACTGTTCACAAACAGGATGACGGGGTTTCACTCGCTGCATTTTTTCCTCTGTTGTCATCAGTCATTAAGGTCAGAGGTTGCACAATTAATCAAAACTGTTTCTGCGGTGTGAGATACACAAATGAGCCTCTTAGGATTACCCAGGGCTAAAGATGGCCCTGTCTGTGTATATCTTACAGACCACACGGTTACATTAAACTCCCCATTTCCAGGGTAGTGTGAACTAATCAGCCATTCCATTTGAGTGACTTTACCCTGTCCTCCATTTCTTATTCGCTGTCACGATGTGCCCCGTATGGGCCCGGTATGAGGTCTTCCTATTACATTAGCGGGTGTTTGGACATCTGTGGGGGCTTGGCTCAACGAGCAGATCTGTCAACGTGACTTTTGTAAATCGAGAGATTGTCCAAACACTCAGACACGCAGTAATAAAAACAAGCCCCTGTTCCTTGCATTAGCTCTGCATTAGTGGATAGAAATGGGTCTCAGTGATGCATCATACACGCCTGTCACTGTTAAAGTGATATCTTATGGAATAATTAGTGACTGACTTGGAGACGTTTCCTCTTCTTACTATGGTTGATAGAAATATTATTGTCCTCCTCAACTCTGTGTCAATTACAATAATTGAAAGATATTGTCTTTAAAGCTGATTGTAAACATATGATGTTAAAACACTGATTATTTCTGACATGTCAAATTGTATATTACATTATAAGGGTGGGTCACACAGTGCCCCACATTAAGGGATACAACTCTTAATAAGCTGGCATGGTTGAGGATTTAACCTTTTAATTTTTATCCATTAAAGTGACATGTTCCAGAATCGAACTGAAAATGTAATAAGTAAGGTAACTTTTGGAATTCCCAATCTCAGAAATGTTATGTGTTTACTTTAAGATAATTTTTTTATTTCTGTTAGAAGCAGTACAGAAAGACCACATATGTGATAAGACTCACTCAGGTGGACTACAAAGGAATGTCACAGAAAAAACAGAAGTGTCATGTTTTTTTTATGATACCGTTTAACCAAAACGTTTGAACATAAAAGTTATCTTCAAGATTTTCAGAAGTATTGGCTATCAACTTAAGTTCCTGGTTTTAGCTACAGGATATTAGTAATCAAATTACTGGCTTTCAGCCACTCCACAATTTGTGGAACGTATCACTGATGTTGAAATATGATATATTTATTTTACTGCCTTTTAATCTGTGTCTGATATGATGTAAAATATCATCACGAGGAAAGGTTTAGAAATGAAATATGATTATATAAAAAGTTAAATATCCTAATTTGGTAATGACGATGAACTAGTTCCAATCGATTTTATGACACAGCAACGTCTGCAAGCTTTGAATAATGTCCTGCTTTAGTTTCAGAGGAAAATGTAAATTAGCAGGGTTTAGCTTGCAGCTTAAATAATGGGCCTTATGGGATATATGAATATGTGGAGACGGAAGCTGTGGTGTGTGATACTTTGTAATTGTTTTTTACCATGTCAGAGTTTTTAGGACCAGTGTGGACCATTGGCTATAGAGATTGGTCATGGGCATAACAAGTTTTGTGCTGGGCGTGACATCTATTAACTTCAATAAATAACGTAGCTTTTTTTGGAAAATGAAATCACCTCATTTCCTTTGCATAACTTTCGGTTAGAAAAATGTTGTTATTTTAGGTGAATTAAGGGAAATGTTGAACTAGATTAAATCATTTATTTACTTAGGGAGAATTCCATTTTCCACGGGTTCTTAAACACTCTGTAATCCATTTATACAGTTACTTCAAATGTTTAAAGGGAGTTCAGGGACGTAACCCAAATGACTATATTAGATTTATATTGCACATAGTCTTTAAGTGCTACACAGTAATTACTTTTATCTCTAATTGAACAGTGGGCAATTTAATCTATAGTCCCAAATTAGAAATGCACTATAGATTTTGGAAGAACCTTTGTTACTGTCCAATTAAGGGTGCCTAATTTAAGCACTGTTCAGAACTCATCACAACCAAATGTGTTTATGGGCCTTGCTGTGAGTGTGTGTTATTCCAATAATATAAAAGCATAGTGTAACAGTGAATTTTGCTGAAGTTATATGTTCCTTATTGGAACAGTACATATTTCCAGGGATTATGACAGAAACAACAGAACGGTTAGTAAGGGACGATGTGTTTATACCAGAGCAGCAACTGTGGGCAAGACGGAATGGAACTTATATTAAACAGTGGTTTGTGACTCTGAGTGAATTCATTACGAGAGCGTATTATCTATGAGTCTATGTGGTAATACAGACCAGAGGAGGCCCTAAGGCTACTGGTATTATCCTGATATGAAGGCCCAGCTCGTGAAAATACAGTTAATATGGAATTGTGAGACTGAGTCAAAGCACATACACACACACATACACACACACACACACATACATACACACACACACATACACAAGCTTTCACATGCAGTTTATCAGCAGAGCAGATGTTTATTTGAAGAGAGATGTTTTCTTCACAACCCATCCTCACCTCACACATTTAGTGTGTTCACAAGCAGTAGTATCCAGCCCACATCCACCACAGGCTGATATGTACCCTCTGTTAAGTGCCTTTTCCTGCGTTAAGTTGTTTTTCGAGAACTCTAATCTTTTCAGAAGCCTATTCCTCAACTCTAAAAAACAGTCCCCTATACAGGCTAAGAGAGGAAAAAAGAATGGCTTAATTTCATGCTCAAATCCAATTAATTCATCTATGAAACATATCATGTGGACCAAAACTGGGTGATGAACTCTTGATCGCCATGCCTGACAGACTGAGGCCTGTGTGTTGCTCGTTGACTGCTACTCAAACAAAACGTATAGGCTTCATTAAAGCGGTCATCTTCATTTGGTTGAATTTATTGAGAACGTTGAACTTCAATACGCAATATATATATATCTCAAGCCTAACATGATTTTTGTCAGTTTGTTACCTTGACTAGATGTCTTAGTGGAATGGGAACAGATCAATTGACTTGATCAGAGTTAGATTTAAACTGTTCGGCTATGCAGGGCTATAATTTAAATGTATTTGAAATATTAGAGCTGTCAATTGTTTGCGATTCGCTAGGTGATCAGTTAGCCCTGTTAACTTAAATGCTGTTCAAAGTGTACGTGATAGACCCACACTACAGTAGATTTTTTAGGCAAGGTCTGCCTATCCTTGTTCCTGGAAATCTAGGTTCTCTCCAACCACAGTCCCCCATACAGGTTAAGAGAGGAAAAAGAATGGCTTAACTTCATGCTCAAATCCAATTAATTAATCTATGAAACATATCATGTGGACCAAAACTGGGTGATGAACTCTTGACCGCCATGCCTGACAGACTGAGGCCTGTGTGTTGCTCGTTGACTGCTACTCAAACAAAACGTATAGGCTTCATTAAAGCTGTCATCTTTATTTGGTTGAATTTATAAACATTATGTATTATGTATAAAAGGAAACATTTGAAAAATGGCCTAGAAAGACAACTCCAAATGGGCCAGCCACCCAAGCACAACCTGTAGTTTAGCTTCATCAAAATATTTTCCTTCACAGTGATAGTGTCAGTGCGAGAGCTGAGATTAATAATTTTTCAAAGTGACAAAGCCAACGTAAGCCTGCAAAGTTCAGGGGCCTATTTGTGCTTCGTCCTATCAAGTTTCAGGCTTTCAGCGACATCTTTGAGTCTGGCTGGCTATAACAGTTCAAAGACCCACTCGTGAGATGATTACATGTTAGCTAACAGCCAGTAAAAATCTATGCATATTTGTTTTTCAAAAATACTTTTAAGTGAAATGTTTATATTTCCACATAAAGTTGATGTAGCTTATCTAACATATCTATTTTAGGTTATTGGATATATTATCCTTGTATTCCAGCCCAAAATCGAATTAAATGACGTTCTGAGCTAACTTTTTTGCAGAACTGAAATATGTGAAAGATGAACGTATGAGAGGGTCAATTATGTTCTTAGGGAACTAAAATATGAACGTATGAAGATCATGTCGTAGCATGGAGATAGCACATTCGGAGGATGGAGGTTGGGGATGGATGGTGTACGGGTGTTTAAATCCGCAAATTTCATCCCGTAGTTTGCAAGTTCAAATCCAGATTGAAGCTCTGTGTGTGTTTTGTTCTCCATTCCAGCGTGATGCAGACGTGTTGCACATTATATATATTTTTAGTGATATTAACCCTAACCTTAATCCTAACCTTAACCTCAGTAACCACATGGCTAACCTTAACCGTGAACGTTAAAATATAATTTGGAACGCTATGGAATGTGTGGCATGTTCCGCATGTACCGGCTAAATGAAATGTGCAGGTGCAACGTATAGAAGGACGAATATTGTCTGAAAACAACAACATGCAGCTGAAATGTAAAAACACCCAAAATGTTAGCATACAACATAATTCATGTAGGCTATTCAAAATTATTTTTTGAGAATGTAATTTGGGAGAACTTCAGAGATATACGGTAGTTGTATTCAAATGATGGCCTGCCTTGCTGCTTCTATAGGAATAAAAACTGATGATGATGACACAATGAAGCTGTATGTTTTTAACATTATATATAGGTTAATGTAAAAAATGGCCCTCATTCAGCATTCAATGAAAAGCATATTCTGCATAAAACGTTAAAAGTTGTTTTAAAGAAATAGAATGACCAACAGTATGATGTCAAAAACGGGCCAGGTCTTTAATAGAATCTGTTTCTATGCTTAATTGACCCTTTCTGTTGTTTCTTCTCTGTTCCCATGACAGCTGGAAGCAGAGAAGAGATCTGGGCCTAGGAGGAAGCTTTAAATGTAACATCCATCACGTATTCAGCAGGATACTCAACTTCAGAGTATTCAGCAGGATACTCACATCACAGTATCCAAGAAGATAGTCATCGTCATACTTGCCGTTACAGTATCCAGCAGGATACTCACCTTCAGAGTATCCAGCTTCAGCCAGGAATGTTTTCTCTCAGTGCTAAATCTACATCCTGAGGAGGAACTTTTTCTTGAAAACTTTAAATTAATATACAATACAAAACAGCGATTTCAAAACTTAGGAATGTGTTTTTCAAGCATTGTAACAAATTATTTTTGTTAATAATTTGTAGAACTGTCACAAAATGTTTTTCTGTATAACAGATTTTGCAATAGTAAACATTGCATTTCTTTGAATACCCATTAGATTGTATTGATTAGCTAAACTCTTTTGATCTGTACAGTTTTCCAAATGCAGAAATACAGAGGTATGATGTTGTATCTGATTACACTTAGACTTACAGTTAATCACAATAAAACAATCAGTATTGGTTCCGCAATATACAATAGTTCTAGGCTATTTAGGTTATATTACAGGGAATGTTTTTCCCTTCCTTAGAGAAGTTTAAGTTTACAGAGACAGTTGAACTTCAATAGGCAATATATATATCTCAAGCCTAACATGATATTTGTCAGTTTGTAACCTTGACTAGATGGCTTAGTGGAATGGGAACAGATCATTTTACTTAATCGGAGTTAGATTTAAACTGTTCGGCTATGCAGGGCTATAATTTAAATGTCTTTGAAATATTAGAGCTGTCAATTGTTTGCGATTCGCTAGGTGATCAGTTAGCCCTGTTGACTTAAATGCTGTTCAAAGTGTATGCGATAGACCCACACTACAGTAGATTTTTTAGGCAAGGTCTGCCTATCCTTGTTCCTGGAAATCAAGGTTCTCTCCAACCCCAGTTGTACCTGAGCTTTTTTATCTATTTATACAGGTAAAATATAAGAATCAGGTGTGGTAATTTTTAATTAGTAAAATAAATATTATGGGATGGTAGATCTACAGAAACAGGGATGGGCAGCTCTGCTTTAAGCAATTAGACAAGCCAAAATTAACACTATTTATGAATCTATCAAGCAGTAATGTAGGCAAGCATCATACGAAATGTACGACATTTCTTGTCAAAGTCAAAGTGTACCAATATTTTACCTCATTTTGACTAATATCTTCAGTCTCTGGCAAACATTACCGATAGTTGTGTGGGTAATGGCAGCTAACTTGCACTTGGGTAGTAAATCATCATGTGTTATAATCAATTACAGCATTTATTTCAGTAAAAAGAAGCCGGTTGTAATGTTAAATTACACCTATATATGTTTATCGTAGTTTATATTTTAATGCAGTATTTCAAAACGTGTTTATTTGAAGAACATCTCAATAATTTGGAAGTGTAAAAGCTTCAGAGGCCTTATAAGGGTTTACAGTACATCTCTGTCCTTGTAGTTGCAATGTTTGACTGAAATATTTTAGAAGTGTATTTTACAACTGCTTCCTTCAAAGTGAGATTACATGAAAATAGCCAGTGCAGAAATCAAATTGATCATATTACCTCCCTTTGCGTCTTTATCTGACTGTTTAGAATTATCTTTCAATTTCACAGTAATTGACCTGTCACCGCAGCTCGTCTGGACAGTGACAGTGCTGCTGCAGCACGCTTACTGGAAAGGATCAGGCCTGGCGATGGGGATTGTCTATCCATGTTTGGGGGCAATCAGAACCAGATGGGTCAGGCTACGGCCTCACACCGGCCTAGGGGAGCGGAGCGACTGTCACTCAGACCCCCACGTGTGTATGGCGGAGGGAAAGGGGGGAGGGTTAGCACATAGAGTGTAAGTGTAAACACAATCCCCGGGATGTGGCTGACACTCGACAAACATCTGTTTCAGTGGTACTCCCGATATTCTCCGTTTCACACGGACACTCAGAGGAGCTGAGGGTTAGCCGGAGAGGTGGAGAAACACGCGGTCAGAGGGACGGAAAGAAGGACAAAGCTGCCGGAGACGGCGATGACAGGAAGAGAGGATACACGTGTTGAACAGGCCTCTCGAAGATCCTCATGAACCGCAGATACAATACGTGTGCACGTAGTAAGGGTTGGAGACACGCTCACACGTGGGAGAGGATGGGAAAGTCTTTACCCTTGTTATCTCCTTCCTCTCATTCTTTAATTCCACCACTCTCTTCAGATCGGGTTTCTGCCAGTCCATCAGCTGTGTGGTCGGTTGGGGCTTGATCAATGGCAGGAAACTAGCGGATCAAATGGAGATACATCTGAAAGCGATAGGCCACTGTCTACACAACCATGCCTTCGAGGCCACACACAAACAACAACACACACACACAAATCTAATGTGTACACAACCATGCACGCGAACACACAAAAACACATGCCACACAAGACTAGCAAACACATTGAGCAGTAAAAGATTTGTCGTAGAATATACTATGAGACTCTGTTTGTGAGTGTGTGTCGGCCCATGTGTGTGTGTGTACATTCAATAAACCTGGGTTAGATGCGTGCTGCTATAAATCCTAGGGGGTTGTTTAAAATGCACAATTATTACTCAGTCACTTACTGTCCTGCAGCTGTATGCAAATATAAAACATATTGTCTCGGGTCTCCGTGGACCTGCACTATTCACTAGGCTCCACAACAGGCCCTTACAATATGTGTAATTAAACTGCACACCAACTTTATCTGTGGAATTCATTTAGTTTAATACATTTATTAATCATTATTTCTACCAATGTTGAACAATTCAACACTGTAAGGGATGGCTTTGGTTTTTCATTTTGTAACCTATTTGTTTTAATTCTGTAATTGTTTTAATACCTGGAAGACTGTAGCTATGCGTCTTTAATAAAACATATGAGCAGACCACATTCTTAGAATGGTATATATGGGTTAATTTTTAAATATTATGATTGTATATTAAAATATGATATGTTTGAACATATCATTCATGGAGGCCCTTTGTAAATCCTAATTTCCCCAAGACCAAAACGGCAACTCAACCATGATGTTTTAGTGCTTACAATGCTGTCCAAGAAAGAGCAAAAAAAACAAATATTTCTACTGCAAGTCTGTTAAACCTAATTCCACAATTTTAATCTAAAAGACGTTCCTATCAGTCATGTGATATTAAGTGACTTACCTAAATGCTGAATGAGGGCGGTTGTCTGATGTACGAAATGGGCTTGAGGATTGAGCATTTACAAGGGGAGAAGTGCTCCTAATCTGGACACCTTACAGTGGGCTGGGGTCTTCTGCCACCCCTGGTAACTCTTAACTTCTGTCAAAACAGACTTTCTCAAATTGAATTAAGGTCCTATTCTGCGCTGCACCCCTATACGGCACCCCCCTGTAAACCTCCCAGTCCGGTTCCCCCTCATCCAGCCGCACAAGACTAATTAAAACGGCTGTGGCCTTGTCTTCACTGGATCAACCCTAACGAGGGTCCGCTGACTTCACCAACATGTGCCTCTTGATTACAGAGAGAGAGAGTGAAGCACAGGGAGGCAGAGAGGAAGAGAGGCAGATGTAGAGAAGCAGACAAGAGTCCAATGGAGGGAAAGAGAGATAGACAGAGAGGCAGAGACTGACAGAATGACAAAAAGAGAGACAGCCAGACAGGGAGTGAGAGAGAGACAGTGAGAGGAGGGGAAAGAAATGGGGGGGATTTGTCCAGGCCTTGGCCTTGAAACCTAACACACTTAATTTACTACAGATGATAGAGAGAGAAAGAGAAAGAGAAAGAGAAAGAGAAAGAGAAAGAGAGAGAGATAGAGAGGGAGAGAGAGAGAGAGAGAGAGAGAGAGAGAGAGAGAGAGAGAGAGAGAGAGAGAGAGAGAGAGAGAGAGAGAGAGAGAGAGAGAGAGAGAGAGAGAGAGCGAGAGAGAGAGAGAGAGAGAGAGAGAGAGAGAGAGAGAGAGAGAGAGAGAGAGAGAGAGAGAGA